>JBCIKM010354443.1:0-11143 GCA_039654465.1 Melibe viridis
GAGAGAGAGAGAGAGAGAGAGAGAGAGAGAGAGAGAGAGAGAGAGAGAGAGAGAGAGAGAGAGAGAGAGTTCTCACCAACAGGAGGTAAAACAGCAGAGTCTGTGTTGGTGACTGGTGTCTCTGCCACTGGACCAGTCTGACCTGGGATCAACAATGAAGAATTTTGTTTGAATGTTGTATACCCCCTGTTATACTATTATAACCAATAGTATTATTTATATCATTATAATAACTGACAAAGAAATAAACCTATACCAAAAGAGGAAAAAGAAGTTTACCTGTATCAGAAGGGCAGCACAATAATTTTTTTCAACCAGACTCTGCCTACTACAGGATATAGATTTGCTTTATAAGTATAAACCTTTTGTTTTAAGACTTTGTAATGAAAGATCAGACTGAAAGCACTCATTATTAAAGGCTTGCAACATCATTTATAAAAAAAAATAAAAGTAAATAAATCTTTTTTTTTTTTCTTTTCTTTTTTTTTTTGTGTAATTTTTTTGCATACATCAAAATTTACACAAATTCTTTAAAAAAATCTTCCTACAAAAGATGTTTTACAAAATTGAATTAGTTTTCGATTAAAGAGTCCCATATGGATGTTTAAAAACCTGAATCCTTGAAAAAATGAGAACCCTCAATGTATTGTCTAAACAGTACACAAAGCATTTACATATAGTTCCTTACTTGTCATCTCTGAGCCAGCATCTTGGGCTGCTTCTTGTGGAACTTCTTCTTCAATAATGGGCTCCTGAGCAGACATCAATGTATCATCACGTTCAATGTCTAGATTCACTTGAGTGGCCTATAATTTGGTGATAAAGGGTGCAGGAAAGCAATTCAGTGCAGCACACAATAAAAAGGTGGTAGTTTGAATAGACACTTGTGAGTAGGTATGTAAAACAAAGCATGCAAAGCAAAAAAAAAAAAGTTATCAATAAGCATAAAAAGGCACAACCTTAAAACTTAAAAATATTTTAATGTTAAAAGGAATGAATATTACAGGTGGGTTTTTTTTTATGTTTGTTTGACTTTTAATATCTTTAACATTTTTACTTTTAGATTGATGTGAAAGTCAAACATTTGGTTGCACATAAAATGTGTTTTAAAAGAACCGTTGATCTTTTTTTTTTTCCATACATTAATTTTTAAAATAATATGCTTATTGCATATAAGGACATAAGAAATACATGAATAACCATGTGAGTGCTTATAGAAGCATGAGTGTTATATTCAGCAAAGAAGTGGAAATAGTATTTCAAGTTCAGTAGAAGTATGTAGGTGTCTCTGAGCAGATTTCTAAGAAAACAGCCTGGCTTGATGGAACAAATAATACAAATCCTACAATCACCTGCTATCAAAATCATTCACAGCTGTTAATCTTAAAAAAGTTAACAAAGAAAATATGACAATGACACACATTCATCACATCAAAAATTCCATGAATACTCATTCAAAGATATCAAATACACGGCGTCCTACTTTCATTGTTGCCTGGGAACATGTTATCTATTATAAAAAAAAATGTTGCCTCAAACAATACAGAATATTGAAATAGGCTACAGGCTCTACTAGGATACCAAAAATATTGAGATTTGGTAAATAAATAAAAAATGACTGAGAGTACAGCCTTTTGCCATCCATACTATACTTATTATTCTCCTACAACTTCTGTAACTGAAACGGTTGAAGAAATTGGAACATTAATTCTCCTGCAGTTTTCCTAAACCACCATTACTAACTACTGAGTGAATCATAAAAGTAACCTTCTGGTGCTATTTGCTATCTGATATAACCTTTACAGCCCCACACCCAACATTGGTGGAGACATCTGACACAAGTTTTTGTGAGAATGGGACACACTTTATTACCAGCATAAAATGCACAGGGCATTCATTTCGAACTATCCAATAATTGAACAACTGCAATTTGATATGTGACCAAAAAGGATCATTCTATAGAGTGTAGACTATGAGGGCTATACAAAAGGAGAGCAGTGATTGGTACATGTATGCAGGGTCTATTTCTATTTGTTTGTTTGTGTTTTTTTTGTTTGTTTTGTTTTTCTGATATCTTTACAATTATTTAATGTTGTTTTTACTGATTCATTACATTACTATCATACCTGCATTATATGCAAATGTTTTACTACTAGTTGATCAAAAAACGAAATGAGTGCCAATTAATATTTCAGACAGTAGGTAAAGAAGCTCTGCACAATTTATTTGTTGTTTTTTTTTAATCCTTATCCCTTCATACAGCCTGAGCAATGTTGGGACCCGGCTCCTAGGTGCTAAGAAAAACTCTGTATCACAAGAACTGAAGACAGGCAGATGATCAGTCCACAATGCCTAATCTTGCATGGCATAACGAGCAATAAATATAATGGGGTATTACTCGATCTTAAGCCAAACAACAGTTGCTGTTGGCTTTGGTGGTATCTGTTAATTGAGAAAGACCAATGGGCTGATTTACCACAAGCCATTGCACAATTTATATTAATAACAATTACAATTACACCTTTAATCATTTGCAAGCTATTCATGATTACTTTTTATGTTCAGGAAGATCACAACTCCCTCTGAACATTTTCATCACTACACATTGAGTGGCACATAATCATCATACTCCTCTAGTAAATTGTTCCACATAAAGGCAATGCAAGCCTGTAGCAAGAAAGAAGTGAAAAGATATTTCTCCCAACAAATTCAATTGTTCATTCTTTGAAAACCTTGTTTTAGTGTAATTTTTTATTTGTCAAACCCATAACTATAGCTAAATTCATGGTGTTTCTTTGAAAACAATATAAAATGTGAAATTGCAAGTAAAAATAGAGAAAATATTCACATGTGTTAGAGTGACATAAAAAATGGGACTGAAGGTAGACAATTCTTGGTGAACCACATTATAATACAGTGTGGAAGAATTCAAACACTAGAAATGACAGAAAACCAATGCACAAAGTAAAGAAAACAAAAAAGTAAAAGTTCAGAGTATTTTGCTTGAACACAAAAGGTAGGTTTTTCAGAGTAAAGAATTGGAATGGTTCAAAAGAATCAGAGCATCCATAAACGAATAACTTTAACAAAATGTAAGCATACTAAGGAAAATCAAATTAAAACATACATTTTCCTATCATGCCCATCCCCCATAAACCTGATTCTTCTCAACTATCCAACTGTCCAAAAGAGCATAGTGGTGGAAGTGAAAGGAAAAATTTATCTTGATAAAGGGAAGAAGATTATCCGTTATTTTAAGCAACTGTATCACCTCTTGATGGGAGCTTTTTAAATGAATTAAACTTTTGTCAACTAGATCCCTTCCCAGAGTGCAATAAAAGTGCAAATGAAATTTTCTTTGTCCAATTTTTCATTTTTTCAATGGATAATCCTTCAGACAAACAAACTCATCTTCTCATATCCATGTTAGTGACACCCATGAGGAGCAGTTGCTTGTGTGAGAGATACCATGTTTATATCATAAGCAATATAATAGGGAACCTATGTCAATGATGGATACAATCATCTTCTTTTAGAGCCTTTGGATTTGTGGAATTGCTATTTTGCCATACTGTGAGATTTTTCTATGTGTATCATTTAATTTGGAGAGTTCTTTATAGGTTATTCAATGATAAGAGGCAGCATAGGTAATATCTTTTATACAAGTCATAGGAAGCAATTTCATCAGTGTCTGAGCAAACCATCAAATTTTTCATGTGGTAAGTTTGCTGCTTTATAAAGAAACTTATAAACTATAGCAACATTAAAATGTATCTGTTTTACCCTAGAAACAGTCTCTATTTTACTTATAAACTATAGAGAAATTAAAATGATTCTGTTTTACCTCAGAAACAGTTTCCATTTCACCATCCTTATGTGCTTCGACAGCTTCATGAACTAATTGTTCTGGTATCAAAATCTCCAGGCGATGCTCTGACATGATAAATACACAGAAGTCGGTGTGATGGATAGGAGAAGTTCCTTGCTTTAACAAATAGGTTAAAACAGTCTCTCAACTATGAGAGATTATTTAATGCTAACTCACATCTATCACACCTAAACAAAACAAAAGGGGTAACTCAGGTTTCTCAGGTTATCAAAAAATAAACCTTCTTGGTTGAATGCAAAAGCTTCCTGTGTTGGGTGCGTAGTGATCCCCCAACACAGGAGGATTTTCCACTCAGCCAGGAAGAAATGAAATATGATCAAGCAAAAAGTCTGAAGAGCATGTTAGAAAATTATCTCACCGACCCCCCATGGTCCCTCCAATTTTAAACCCAAGCATATGCTTGATTACTGTGATTGCTAAATATGATAAAAGACATAAATTTCAAAATAAACTCCAAGTTCGTTCAATTTGAATGAGTTTCAACTCTAACATATCAGGGTGCTTAAATGTGCAATGCTGTGCCATAATAAAATTGTACCTTCAGCAAGTCTTCTCACACAAGAGGATTTTCCACTGAAAATCTTCCCAAGGATGCATGCTCTGATGGGAAAAGGCTGAAACTCTGGGGGTGGTGGTGGTGGCTGTGAAAAGTAGAACAATCTTCATAAAGGACTGTCCACTGCATTGGAAAAGACTCAGAGAGAGACTATAATGTTGCCAAGTTGACCGCTGTAACAATTTTATTATGATCAAAAAGTTTTGTGAATTTTTCTCTGAGAGAAATAATTGAGTTTTCCATGATCCTCGATAACTGTATTTCTATAAGAAAATTTATCAGTTGATTACATAATAAATACAGAAAACAAAGGAGATCCTATTGAAAGTAACATTTTATTCATGTGCTAAAAAACCTACAGGTAAGTGATTTTAATAAATCCATCATTCATTGGAAATGAAAAATAAATATGAATTAAAATGGAATGTTGAATATAAGATTTTGATTTTGGCAGAAGGTACGTCACTACAAACAGTAAAGACTTCAAATGATAAGATAACTCGCTTACAGTTGGGGGATGAACAATATTGAAAAGCCGTTGCACAACATGCCCAACCACTGGGTTGTCTCTAGGAGGTCCTGCAAATTCAGTGTCCTCTGGGGGGTTCCATTCTCCATTCATTCCCTTAATAAAAAGAAATTTGAATTTATTTTGATTTGAATTTACAATTTTTTAACAAAACCTACACAGAACTGCATGAAATTAAAAGAAAATAATGTATGTAAAATAATCAAAGAATGTATTGTTTGTAAAACATCCTGAGAAAATAATCCTGAACAAAATCAATACTTACCTTATATTCCAGGAAATCTCCTTCATCCAAAAGCTGTTGCCGATCTTCCTCCAAAACCTGTTCTGGAGTGAGCTCTGTGCTGACAATCTCCTCTGCTTCAAACAATGGTTGTCCACTTGTAAAGAGTAGCTTCCATTCCCTCATTAGTTTTGGAGGTAGAAAACTGAAAAACAGATTCCAACTTGACTTTTTGCAAAGCATGTATAAAAGGATGAAGTTGAAACTAAACAAGATTTCACGGGCAGGAAGGATGAATAATTGCAAGCAAAGAAAGATTTCATCATGGTTAATAACTTTTATTCAGAACAAATGGCATCTGTTGATCAGAACAAATGCATGCCACTCAAAAGACTCTTAACTCTTTAACCACATTCTCTATCCCACAGATATTAAGCGACTTATAATATAATCACAATCACAATTTACTGTAAGATTTAAAAAAAATGAATGCCCAAATGCTTTTGCAGCTTTTGGTTTTCAAACACCAGTTGTTGTGGGTCGATATCAAAACTTTTGCAATTTGTGTTTATTAATACTCACTAATCAAAATCAAAGTAACTGGAAAACTAATGAGGATAGGAACGTCTACATTTTTGCAATACCTGTACCACAGGAAATTATTCCGATTTTTGTTTACATTTTCATAAAAGAGTATTTGTATACAGTGATGTCATGTTCATTGTCAGGAAATTTAGCTCAGGTAGATATTTGATTTAATAAATCAAGATCAATTCTTTGGTCAAATAACTTCATCACAGTAGCAAAATAGTTGTTTAGTCTTCCTTAAAATTAAATTATAAAACTTGAATTATTGTTTGAGCTGTTGCAAAAAACATATTGGTGATGCATGACAATATTTTGTACTATTATTTCATATCCTGACGTACTTGCAAACTGAAAACTATTATTATTTCCTCAACCTTGAGTTTTAAGTTTCACATTGTTCCCCCTTTTTATGTGTTATATCTGTCAATATAAAAGAAAAAGGCATGTACCATTCAAGTCCTATTCACACTCACTTGCTAGTCAGCTCCCTGTATTCTGCAATCTTGCATGAAAAGTCAACAATACTGCCAACCATTTCTGCACACATGTCATAATGGTTCTTATATCTCTGCTCAGCCCTCTGTGCAGCAATTTGGTCATGAAGTTCTTGATCTTTCTTGATTTGTTCAGCATACTCAAATTTGTACAGTGCAGCCATTTCCTTTGAGCAAAAAAAAAAGAAGAAAAATGATCAAAGTGTACAGGATCAGCACTGGATGGTTTAAAATTTTGTTTTGAATAGCAAACAATCAGAGTATAACATTCATTTATGAAGATTACCGTTAAAGTTAGATTTTTCTAGGGTGTGTGTTCAGATTTTAACTCAAAATATTATTCATAGCAAGAGCAAGATTCTTCACACTTAACTCATTTGCAACCAAATAAAAAATGTGGCCAAAAGATGACAGTTCAGTTCTAATATTTAGAAGCTCTGTGTGATCAATTTAAAGTAAAATGGTGTGTGTGTGTGTGTGATGCCTGTATTGAATTGTTTGGAAGAGTGTCAAGGTGAATAATAGGTAAAGGTTGGTTTTCTTGATTCTTGATTGTTTATTTTTATGAGAAACGCATGACATGGAAAAAATCACAAGCAATAAGTCTTACAGCCTCTAAATCTAAAGCATCTTCAAAATCCTTCTGCCTCCTTCCCTGGTATTGCTTTTCTCTCAGAATTCTGTTTTGCCGAATGACTTCTTTCTCATGACGAGCCTGCATTAAAGAGAAAAATGCATTTTAAGGCAAGATCTCATAAATCATAATCAACCTTAAAGTCACTACCGCTGCTTTGCGCTGCTCCTCTATTTCCCTATTCAGTTGCTTTACTGCTGTTGGATCATAAACATAGAACTGACAGCACAAATCAGGGGAATTATTAGTTTTATCTGGATTTTTAATGTAAAAGTTAAGTAACAAGACTGGTATAGTGAAAAAAAACAACCCAAAACGCAGTGACTTAAAGGTTAAACAAAACTTAATTTCAACACATTCAGTTTAGTGTCTGCTTTGTTCAATTAAGATTGTTCAAATTTAATAGAGGAGTTTCTAAAACAAAGTCATTAATTCACAACAGTTAAAAATGGCTGATAATTATCTTAGAAATATTACACTTCAATTGACAAAAAAGACAAAAGATGTCATTCATTACCTGCAGAAGCTGAACTGCGATTCTTCTTTCCTGTTGGGATTGCCTCATGAGTCTGTTCACCATCATCTCTTCTCTTCGAGCTTCCTATTGAATCAAAAGTTTTCCCAACATGAAAAGAGCTAACATCCAACCCTTTAGAATGTGCAAACTCCTTGGCAGGCATAAAAATTGTATTTCAACATTTGAAAATTGATTTCTCTTTACTACTTTTTGGAAAAATATACAAATTACATGAGCAATAAAATTTGTCACCACACATAGGCAAGGAGCCAGGATGACAAAAGAAAGTCAAAAATCAAATTCAAGGTTTACTGTGGTAGAACAAAGACAACGGCATTGATAATCATACTCAAACACTGTTTTGTTTTTTGTTTTTTTGTGGAATTTGATTTTTGAAAGGTAAATACAACTCTAGATAGATAGATAGATAGATAGATAGATAGATAGATAGATAGATAGATAGATAGATAGATAGATTGAGAGATAGATTGATAGAGAGATAGATTGATAGATAGATAGATTGATAGATAGATAGATAGATAGATAGATAGATAGATAGAGTGATAGATGGATCAAGAGGTAGATAAAAAGATAGATAGCACTTGCAAAGCGCTTAACCCCATTAGAACATCAGGCTCTGAGTGCCTACAACAGCTGAGTGGTGATTATGCTATTGCTAGAACACCTAGCAAAGCTGCTATCTTTGTGCAAAAATAAAAAGGGATTAGTAACCATTAGTCTCTGGATAGGTGACACAGATGATACTAATTAGTTCTGTCCCCATCCCAATATCCCATCCATAGCCACAGCTTTGGCATTGTGCCTTTCAGGAAGCATCTTTACCACCCTCAGCTTATCCCATCAGAAAAGAAGGTAAAGATCGGAGGCCCCATTGTTTATCCATCACATTTTTTCTATCCAAAAATTATCAAGGACTAAACAAGTTACTTCTATTTTCAATGTGCTGTTTGTATTCCACCACAGATAAGATATTGTGAAGCACCTTTAGGCCTCAGCAAAAGTTACTTTACAACTATGATATTTTTTCTCAACACAGTCTACTTTTTCTACAATTGCAAAGATAACTATACTTCTTACACATTACCAAACTTTACCTCTTGGGCTTGATGAGCCATCATTTGATCTCCCAAGACCTTCCTTCTCCTTTTCGCTCTTTCTTCTCTTGCTGCTGCATCTTCTTGAAGTCTTTTCCTAATTTTGCCTATGTATTCATCATTTGGAGCGGTTTTCAGCATGTGAATGGGCTCACCTCTGTCCTCATCCCTTGTCATTATGTACTGGATATCAATGTCATCGCTGGGGGTAGTTTGACACCAATGAAAAAGTAGAGGTAATAATTTTGATTGATTGTGGTATACATAAGGGTAGTCAATGAGAAAAAAATGATTCTTACAAAAGAGAGAAAAAGGGCCTCAAAAGGTCACTAGTATTTATATTTTTTGCTCCTCATTAATGGTAAGTAAAAATGGAAGATAAACAAAGTTCAGTTAATAAAAAAGAGACAACAAACATTACTTGTCATCACTTGGTGGCAGAGTCATTTTCATCTTATCTTCAAATGACTGAATAGAGCATATAGTGCTGTCAGCCTCCCTTTTCCTGAGTTCATCTTTTCGAGCTTGAATGGCCTTCAATGTCCTGTTAGGAGGTGGCTTTGGTATCTGCACAGTTGCAGCACTGGAAATACCAAAAACATTTGACTTTTTTTTAGCAGAATTTGACAAAAATTAAAAAAAAATTATTGAAAAAAGCTTTGACAAAACTTTGAAGATTTAAGCACTTGAAAAAAAAACGAAGATGAAAAATAAAGCAGAGGAGAGAACTGATAATAAAAAAAGGAAAAGACATACATTTTTGAAGATGCAAACTTACTGTTTATTAAGAATTCAATTCATATTTTATTTAGGAAAGAATTAAGATATCCATATTTTATTAAAATGCAAATCAAAACTAGGTAATAGTATAGAATGAGAATATCTTCTTTCTTAAACTACGTACTTGATTTTTGCCACCAGCTCACTTTGAGCCTCTCTTAACATCCTGGATCTTTTTAACAAAGCTGCTCTCTCATTTTGCCGTTGCTCATACAATCTCTCAGATTCCTCAAACCTTTGTTTGAATGCATTTTGCTCCATTTTGATTTGATTTTGATGAAATTGTCCAACAAGAGCTTGAAGATTCAAATCTGTTTGTCTTGGTGTGGCATGTTTTAATCTCTGTAAAGATAATAACACAATATCACACACAAATTGAAAATGGAATAAGAACAATACCTTCTGATATCAAACATTATTAAAAAATGTTAAGTATCTCACAATAAGGAAAGGGTTAAAATTAAATCAGACACATTAAAAAAGGCAAAAAATTAAAACAAACCCCTAAATAATATGAAGTGAGAAAATTAGTTACCAAGCAATATTATTAAAATTTTAGCAGTGCCATGTTCCAGAACATGAAACATTATCACTTTTTACCCTCCAGTGAAAACAAAATAAAGCAAATGCTTAAGCAAAAAAAAACAAAAAAACTCAAAGGAAATAAATAATTAACAGAACTGAGAAAGTAAATTTCATTTATTCAATAACAAATTCATATTAAATGAACTTAGAGGGAATGTGTGCGATAGAAAAAAAAAAACATCCTTTGGAGTGCTTTGTTATTGAATATGAATACTTTTTAATTGAAAATTGTTATTCATGCATTATGATGGTGTTCTGAATTGCAATGAGAAAGAGACAGCTGCATGAATTTTTTGAGAACGGTATTTTATCAAAAGTCTCAAAGTTTCTGTTAAACCAAGACAGAAAATTGAATAACTTCTTCATTTTTGTTAAAATTTAATTAATGTGTTGCAAGAGAAAACAGCAATGCTTTTAAAAGCTGCAACTGAAATTTTAATAAAACTTAATACTGCAAAAGAGATTACTAATTTGGACAATATCAATTTTTTTCTTTTAACTTAATAGAAAATTTCTTAAAATCTTTTATATAGTTAATTTATGGAGCCAAAACATTTGTTGAAACACCCAAGAAGAGCTGTTATTATTAAATTGGCTTAAGCTATATGCTGACAGGAACCACCCATGTTTTCCATATCATTTGTTCACGGATGAGAAATAGTACCTGATAATGGCCATTAATGATAACCTGATCTAAGCTCCAGTTGTTGTTCAAGGCTCATATGTCAAACACAAATACAATAATGTTAAAAATTTATGGTGGGAACCACAGAACAAAAGTAAAAGTCCACTTAAAATCCTGCCAAGGAATAAATTAAATTCCTTTTCAAAGATTTCAAAAGCATTATCCCAAACCCAAACACATCTTTTCCTTAAGAACTGAGTCAAAACCTATCTGAGCTCATTTGTATCGAACAACATCAGGTCATGGACTTCCTCCCCTAGAAGTATTAAGACCGTGAATGACTTAACAAAATCTGACAACCTGATCAATAAAATCACAATAGGACCCATTCTGAGAGCCTATTTGTCTCTCCTCATGAATACAGTTTGAAGTATCTTCAAATCACTGAAGCTGCTACTTTCTTTCTTTCTTTATCTTTACCTTTAGTACCTTTCGGTGTAAGGTTTAATAACTATGCACAAACTTTCGCCACGCCACTGATCCCTATCTAGAGTCTTTCTTTTTGCATCTACAAGTTTACAACCTTTCTTTTCCACTATGTCTGCAAT
>JBCIKM010354553.1:947-11142 GCA_039654465.1 Melibe viridis
CCCCCCCCCCCCCCCCCCCCCCCCCCCCCCCCCCCCCCCCCCCCCCCCCCCCCCCCCCCCCCCAACAAAATAGCAAAAAATTGGCATCCAGTCCCTCCTCTGTCACAAGATACGCGGTACCAGTGAGAAAACAGGTAGATGCAGTACAAGCCTAGGATGGCCCTATTACCCATATACGCTCTATGGAACTTTTCTTGAGAAAAATTCACTCCTAAAGAATCCTTTCATCTAAATGAATGAATATGAGTAACTGGCTTTCACTACATATGTAACATTCCATGACTGACTTGATTAAGTGTTCAGCTTCAAACAAGTATCCTATCCACTTTTAATTCATGCAATTAAAAAAAAAAAACCACACCAGTAACACTATCAATGTTCTTTGGTTTAAAACTTGCTCACATATATAAGCTAAGTAAAACACTATTACATTCCTGGTCATTGGACCACAGGCTTTTCACTCAGGTATGGATTTGACCTTTTCCAACTAGATGAAATCCATTACATATGCCAATTTTCCCTGGCTCCTGTAGTTGGTGGTGATAGGAAAGGCTTTCACTGTAATAAGATTTTACACAATGCTCAGGCCTACCTGCATTGGCGATGATAGTCTTGGGCTGCTGCTGCATGGTTTTGATGATTCCCGATGACAGGAGACTGCTGGGGGAGGATACGGTGAGTGTCTTGAAGGTGGAGCCAGGTTTGCTGGCATTGTTGATGATGATGGTGGTGGAGTTGGTGGAGGACAGCGAGGCGCCTGGGGTGGAAGCGTTGGTGGTGGTTATCTTTATGCCCTGGCTTTCCTGGATGCGTTTCTGGGCCAGGGCCAGCCTCTGCTGCTTCAGCTGTGCCTCCATCTGCGCCTTGATGGCTGCTGCAGACTGCTGAGATGGCACCGATGACGACGTTTCCTGGCTGGCAGCAGCTGCAGCCGCTGCTTCCTTGGCCTTCTCTTGCAACGCTTGCCTCTGTTTCTCTAACCTGCAAAGAAACATTTTTTAAAAAACAAAAAACAATAGTTTTCCTTTAAAAAATTTTTTTTTTAAATTTGCCTTTAACTAACATAGTAGGATAAAAGGCCTTCAAATTTTTTACTCAAGTCAGGGTTCAAACCTGAGCTTTTCAAAACTCAAATAGCAAACTAAGTGACTGATTTATTATAAAGCTAGTAAGAGGAATAATTGTTTTATTCAATATAACAAAAATGCAGGAAAGAATGTAAAGTCTTCTCCGCTTTCAAATAGTGAGTAAATAAAAAAATGAAAAAGCAATAAAGGACTCTAAAAATAGGAGAAAAAATGGTCATTCCATTCAAATCAATCACTTCACAACAAGCTCACTTTTCTCCAAATTGCTTGATCTCCCACAATTCCAGGACTTCCTCCGGCACCCACACCTCATTGACGCTGGGCTCTGTCTGTCTCACTGCCTCGGCCCTCTTCCTCTCTCTCAAACCACTTCTCTGAGGAGTGTACTTCTCTGTTGAATTCAAGAATATATCTCTTCAACTGAAATATACTGCCAGTAAAATAGAGTCCAACACAACAGATTTTTCCTTTATATTAGCAGGTGAACTTGTTTCAAACCATTTAATTATCCTACTTTTTCCTTTTTTAAAAAAGCAGACATATTGAGTTAAAAAATAGAGTTGGAAAAGAAAAAGATAAGGTGTACGTAAAAAGACTAGAATCAGAAGCAAATATACCAGAAAAAATATTAAATCCACCTCTTTCAAAATGATTAAATGAACAGCTTGACAAATTAAAGACTCAAAGTCTATTAAAATGTGTGACTAGAACTTACCTTTAGGTTTATCAGGAACACCAAGTGGAACAACGATCTTTCGCACCAGGAACTCAGACCTGAGACCATCCGTGCCTACTTCCCGTCTTTTCAGAAGTTCAGTGGTTGTGATCTCAGTCTCTGTAGACACTGTGTTGGTTCCGCCAGCTGGTGGCTTGGCTGCCATGTCATCCCATCGCAGACACGCCCACAAAATGCGTAACTGTAGAGCCGCAGCAGACAGAGATGACAAGGACATACTCCTGTAGCGCCAGGCAGTCTTGAAATAGGGACGGGGACATGGGTACGGCCAGCAGACATTGTTCATTTTACAGTTGTAGTTGAACATCTGGCTCTCTCTTCTAGATCCCAACCGTGCTAGCTTTCGCAGCTCATTTCTTTCCAACACCAAAATACTCCTGGCATTTGAAGCGGTTTCAAATCTATGACAGGCCGGAAGGCGATTTGCTTTAGGTCTACCTAATTTCTTAACTGCTTTCTGAGTTTTGGCAAGTTTGACTTTATGGGAAGTACTCCTTTTGGCAGGTAATTTTGCCTTCAACTCCTCAATGCTAACATTAGCCATAGCTGTGGACAGGGCTTGAGAGGGTGACCTGATTGCCTTTTCTGCCATGGTCTTAATGACCAGGCTCTTGACAACATCTGAGACTGATGTATTCTTTGCAGGTTTGGGTTCTGAGGAGTTACTGTCATCTGAATCCATTGCTACATCGGATTTGGCTACATCCTTTGAGTTATTGTTCCCCTCAGAAGCAGGCTGAGATGTTTTACTGCTTTTAGATGTTTCAGATGTAACATTTGACTTTGAAGAGGCTACCAGAATAGAAGAATCCTTGTTATCCCCTTCTATGTCCACTTCCTCATCCTCTGTCCCCAAGTCCATTGTGGATGATGACTCTGTTGCACTGCTCTCCTTTGGTTTACTACTTCCTGTTTCTACTTTATCTTCCAGAGCAGGAGATTCTGATCCTTTCACACTCTCTTCTACTTTCTTATCATTGTCTGCATCAGTTTCCATGCTCTCCTCTCCTTTTTCCTCACCAGTGCTGCCTGCTTCACCGATATCTTCTGGGCTTCCTTCTTTACTGCTCCTGCTGGATAATGACTCTTCTGATTGAACTTCCAGTGGGTTTGGTGATGCTGAAGTCGCAGCTTGTTGAGGCGAGGCACTGGTCTCTGCTGCAGAAACCCCTGTGCTTGAATTCCTCCTGCAAGATGGGGAATAACAAACTCCAGAGCTGCCATCATTGCTTCGACACGAGGCAGAGTAACAAGAATAGGGAGGCAGGTGACCGTTCTCAGACTTGCCTTCTACCAAAGAATCCTTCTTGTCTTCAATTTTCTTTTCCGCACTCTCTTTGACATTTTGTTTACTCTCATCTACTTTATTATCACCTTCTGATTTCTTCTCATTTCCTTCTGAAGTTTTCTCCTCATTTGCTTCTGAAGTTTTTTCGCTTTCTTCCGTACTTCCATTTTTTTCTTGCAAATTTCTCTTTGCTTCTTCCTCAATCTTATTTTCTTCCTCCTTTTTCTTCTTGGCTGTCTCGATGGCTTCATTCAATTTTTGCTTCAGAGCAATCTGCGTCTCAATAGCCAGCCTCTGCTTCCTCTCCATCTCATCTTGCTTAATCCTTCTTTCCAGCATGCCGTCCAGTTTCGAATAAGGTTTGGTCAGTTTGGGATAGTAGTTCCTTTTCTGCAGGGACTCACTGACATTGATGACATCCACATCGTTGACCTTATCTGGCAGCTTCTGCAGCATGTTCAGAGCGAAGACCATGTCTTCATCTTCCTTGTATTTCCCCTTCATAAAGAGGATAAAATCTTTGTAGATTCCATCCAATCGCTTTTGTCGGGTTGACTTTTTCACTGTAGGCTGTTCCTCCATTTCCTCTTTTTTCTCTTCCTTTATCTCGGCAGCAGGATCGATCTTCACACCTTCCTCAATTCCTTTCATTTCTTCCTCAAGCTCATTTTTTGCTGTGGTTTCTTGCTTGATGTTTTCCTCCAGCTCTCCATTGACGTCCATAGGTTCCATTTCCTCTTCTAATTCCTTCTTGTGGTTACATTCATCACCATTATTCCCACTGTCATCACCTGGTTGCATGCTTTGGTCTGGTTTCTTGGCAGCATCTTCGCCCTCTAAGCAACCCTCCCCCTCTGCCATGTCACTCCTCTTATCCTCTCCTTCTTCACACTCCTCTTTCATGGGGCTATCCACAGGACTATCCCCATTGTGTGATGCACTGCCTTGAGCCTTTGCAGCTTTCATGCGTCTGAGTTTCTGTTTCTCGGCCACGTTCCTCAGTCCAACGCTGTCCTGAGGCACTTCCTTGAAGTTACGGGCAGCATTGATCCACCGCCAGCCATTGCCCCCTGTCACTCTATACTCTTCTCCTTTCAGCTTCCAAATCTGTAAAAAGGATAAAACCATAATTCTCACGTAACTTTAATTTCAATTATTTTTTTTTAACCACAAATAAGAAGATAGTATGATATCAAATAATGTATCAAAGTCCAATCCCAACAAATCGTTTGACTAATTACACGACGTGGGAGGGAAGAAGCAAGAATAAGTTATTGTAACATATAAGCCCAGGAGAGTTTGTTTTAGAGCACCACAACACATGAGGGTCATAGATGGACATGCCTACAGGATTAAACGTTCAAGTTTTCTCTCTGCCATTTTTTTTTATAATTCCTCATTCCATTTTGTTTCATTGGAAGCAAAACTATTTTAAAAAATGGCGGTGAACACAAAATTCTACCTCCCGGAGAAGAAAGGACAAGATTCAATGCATTATGGTATTCAATTAAGCTCATCTCCCCACCTGGTGTTTCAGGCCCAGGGTGTACTTGATCCACACCACAGGTCGGACTTCATCTTCATCCTCTTTTCTCTTCCTCTGCTCTTTCTCTTTCTTCTTCCACTCCTCCCTGTCCGACACACTGATGCGGTAGAATCGAACATGACCTGAGAAAAAGGCAATCAAAACCAACCATTACCAATGACACCACAATATAGGCCCAATATGTTCTTAACCCTCTAAGCCTGGGATTAAAATATTTTTAAGGTGATTTTAATTCATTTCTAAAGCCATGTTCCTGGCTCATCAGGCTAAAATCAAAACAAATCCTTGCAAGACTTTGGAAAAAAATAAATCATACCCTCCTCTTTTTTTTTCATTTAATAAAAAAATTTTTTTTTAAAAGAGAGAGAGAGAATTTCTGATTGTTAACATTACCCATCATGATTTAATCATTACGCTATCAAATGTGTATAGTCTGCATATCAAAACAATTTAAGAAAATAAAACTTAAGCTTCTACATGCTTTCCGAGGAAAAAGTAAGGGAAGTATCTTACCTGACCCCCAAAACAATTCCCAAAAGGAGGGGGACAAATCAATGATTCTTTACTTTTAAATCTTCACATTATAAATTGAAGAGTGTCAATTGTTGAAAGTGAGGGACTTATACCATTTGATTCCTAAGGCAAGGGGTTAATCCAGATTTCTGCAGCCCCAAAGAAACTATAGATTCCTTACAAACGCTAGTTCGGCTGATGAATAAAGGACTCTTGAAAATATTGCAGAAGTTACAAATGGAGAATGTCAAGGGGTAGCAACACATACCAAGTGACTCATGCCACACTGTATTGAAAACGCATGGCTTGATACACGCCTCCAGCACGCACAAGGCAAGACCAAAATCCTTGGGGCTCTGGCAAATCTGGACAGCTTTCTGCCACTGCTGCTTGTAGTTGGGCCAGTTGCTATGCATGAAAGGCGCCTGGAAAAGATTTAAAACATGAGCCAATACATAATGTCAACGACAAAACATTCTCTTTAAAGCATTCCTTGAAAGGGGTAAAACCACCCCTTACTGCTAAATGGATGCATCACAGTTGGACTATTTTCAGATGCAGGCCTGAAAAATGGCGTCCCTGAGCTTTATTACCTTGCTATACCTTTACCTATTAAACTGCCACCAATAAATAGTTATCACTGAAGTTTGCACTGAAAAATAACCATTCTCAGATCAAAGCCCACCAAGTTGTTGAATTAGCCAGATAAATAAGTATAACTGTGATTAATTGAGGTAAGAACAAAAACGGCTGGCAAATCCTCTGGTCCAATAGACACCCTATGTATCAGAATAGTGAGCCCCATTTTCCACTAACCCCCCTTGAAGTTTGAGGAAAGAATAATACAGTTCTTAAAATTAAGTTTTACAGTTAAATTTTAAAAAGTAGGTTTCATTTCAAACTCACTTTGATGATGCACTAAATCTGACTTGGCAACACGAGTGTCTTTTTATCATTCCCATCTCAAAACCTTTCCGGGTAATAACAATTGAACCAAAGTAACAATACAAAAAAAAAAAAAAGAACTGGTCATTGCATTTAATGGAGCGAGACCAACCTGAATATTTGACTCCAGAGATGAAATGGTGAGGCGTAAAGTTGCCAGGGTGCTCAGTTTGTTCCCCAACAGGTTACCGTTCCACTTGAAGTCTGAGGTTTGGGTGAGGGTGAACTTATGGCTGAGGTGTCGGCGCTTGTCCCTCTCTTCATTGTGTTGGTGTTTGTTCAGGGCCAGAGTGTTGGTTGTGTACTGGTTCTGGTATTGTTTGTAGTGAGAGTCACCACCTGGAAAAAAGGCAATACCAAATACATAAACATAATTTTAGAGGTGCCAATGACTAGGTATTGGCATTGTATCCCTGAATGAGACACTTTGTCCCAGCATCGTCACCTTACTCAGATTAGATAATGAGAAATATAGTGTAGTACTGTGACCAACAACTGGGTCGTCCCAAACTTGCCTAGGCTCAAAGTTTGAATCCCCAACAGAGACTTTTCATTATTTATCCAATATTAAGTTAATCTACGATAAAAGACTATCGGAATTCAATACATTTAAAAATAATATGAATAATTCCAACCTAAAGACACTCAAAAAAAAACCTGACTTTTTACACTTTTATACCAAGGAATGACTAGAAGTGATAACCCCCCCCCCCCAAAAACATAACTTTACATGTCATTTTAATTCCCTCACAAATCAAATAAATTATGTCTCAAACGCACGTGACAAAAGTGTATACTCATACAAGATCCAACACTCATCAAAAAGGGGTACGTCATCATTCATAGATGGATCAAAGATTTGAATAAATTCTACCCTTTTCAAAAACTTAAAATCATGAGCAATAAAAGGAATACGAAGAAAATAAATAGCACAGTATTAAAAAAAATCAATAGATGGTAATTCACCTAATTTGTAGTACAAAGACTGCTGCACCGAGCTTGATGTAAGAGAGATCTTGCTTCTAGATATCCTTGATGTCTCTCCATCTTTACTGAGAACTAGTACCTCATCACTAGCTTTGCCAGACAATTTGGTCGAATTGGTTGTCATAGTGATGGAGTCAGTAAACAGTTTGGGAGTCAATGAACCTGTTTTAGATCGGGTCAGCATCTTACGGGACTCTAATGCTAGAAGATGTGAGAAAAAAAAAAGATTTTAATTTTAATCCAATTCTACCAATCAACTCTAAAAGAATCCCAAAAACTAGGTTTGTTACATATTAGAATAAGAGATAATAAAATCTTAACTTCTTTTTATCGCCTCACATATAAAAACCAAAATTTTTTATACATGTATAGAGCAAAAGGGTAGCTGTGGAAAAGTTTCAGGATTATAAAAATAACTATCCCCCACCTGTAAAATAATGAAAAGGAGGGATGTGAATGCACAATATAAATGTATATATCATTATTATTAAATGTTTTCCTTTCAGTCTGTAGTCTATGGCTTTGACTCATATCGGCACAGCACCATTTTTTATTATTATCATCTACTTCCAGTGCCAGCTCCTTCTTTATTCTTCATAGCCTAAAAAGAAGCTTAAAAGCCAAGAAAGAGAACTGATATTTAATCAATAAACAATTTACAGATCACGATAAAGGGCTGTAGAAAGAATTCTACTCACTCTGTGCACTGATATTAGTTGTTGACTGTGTCACACTCATCTTAGACTCATCACCATCCTTGGCCAGCGGTTGGCGCTGCACCTGCAGAGTCACCTTCCCTCCTTCCTTGTTGACTAGGAGCACCGTTTTTGTGGGTCCACCATCGGACTTTCCATCTTCTCCCGCGGCCCGCTCTATAGCGCTGAGAATGCCTTGCTTCCCTCCCGGCAAGAGGCTGGCCAGACTGATAACTTTCTGCTTGCCATCGCCTGTTGACTTAATAGCTTCTGCCAGGGCAGAGTTTGCACTGACGACAATTTTTCCGTCATTTGAGTTGGAAGAGTTGTCACTAATTTCATCAATCTGCTCATTCTCTTTCTTGCCATTGTGGGTCGTGTCATCTCTGCTTTCAACATCTCCAGCATCTGCTCTATCCATTTTAATCTTTTTACTCTCAGGTTCTCCATCCTCTCTACTGTGTTCCTCATTACCATTTTCTCCTTTCAGGGCCAGAGTGCTTACTGTTTTAGTCACAGTTGATGTGACAGTGGTGACAGTTGTAGTCATGGTCTCAACAATTCTAGTTCCATCGTCCTCTATCTTGCTACTTGACACCTCTTTGCTCTCAGAGGTTAAAGTTTCTTCAGTCATTGTGACTGTTTTGGAAATCTACAAGGAATAAAGAAATAAAAGCAATATGTATTATACACAAATTGTATGAAAGGAAATCACCTTATCAAGCAAAAAGATAAGTAATTTTCATTTTTTTTTAAAAACACACACACAAAAAAACCCTTCTAAATGAACACTATATCATTATATTGACAAAGTGCCTCAAGTTGATTTCTTTCCTGACCCATTCCTTGATAAGTTTTAATTTAATTTGATTTACTTTCAGGTCAAAACACCACTATACAGCCCCTTCATGTCATTTTCATCGTATGCCTTAAATTTTCATACCAAAAACTTGTACAATAGAAATCTTTTCCAATAGGGAAAAAATCTAATTAATTACTTCATAACTGCCAAACTATACCTCTTCCTCATTGGCCTCGTCAGTCTTAAGAGCATCTGTATCATTTTCCTTCTTCTCCGCTGCCAATTTTTTCTCTTCTTCTTCTTTGGCTTTTCTCTCTTCCTCAGCTTTCCTCTCTTCTTCTTCTTTTGCTTTTCTCTCCTCCTCTTCCTTAGCCTTGCGCGCTGCCCTCTCAGCTTGAACTTTCATTAGTTGTGCTGAAAAAGCAAAAAATTACACTTCAAGTAACATGAAACAACACACAAAATAATAATTTTTAACAAAAATAAAATCTTACTTAATTTGTCATACTAATTCAGAATCTGCTAGCTCTTTTGCCAATCATTTTATTGCAGTAACATCCCACTTGTGTGCATAAAAAATACTGACAATGTCACTGTGCATGGGTGTGTATGTTTGAGTGAGTGAGAGACTGTTAGAGAGAGAGGGAGGGAGATAAAGAGACTGCTTACAAAAGGAAGAGGAAGAGAAGATCTCATCACCAACTCACCATTTTCCAATTCAATGACAGCTTTCTTGCTTCCTTTCCTCGCCAGTGTCAACTCTTCAGTGTAGGCCATCTGCTTGACTATGTCTTCCTTCATCTCATTGATGAATGTGATCAGGTCGCCCTCCCAGGCTGGATCAAGAGCCTCCAGTAACTCTGTCAGCTGATGCTTGGTGCTATAGTAGAAACACTCACTCTCCCCTTCCCTGTTAAATAAGGAATAATAAAAATCTATAGTCCAGGTCAAAATTTGATAGGTTTACAAGAGCTTGCGAAAAATCAAATTATAATTCAAATGTCAAAATTTGTTAAGTATACCTGGGCTCAAAAAAATTCAAATTAAAGATATCAAATCTTCTGTCTACCTCTCTCCTGTCCTCCTCATTTTTCTAAGACATACTGCGCTGCCAAACCCTACAGAATTAGTGATATAATTCTGAGTGTATTATTTTCAAACAATCTGACAGGTAGAGTTTGAGATACTCACACAATGATTCGTCTGCATAAGAACCAGTATTTTCTTGCATGTCTGTCGTAGCCAATGGGTTCTTGCCGGCTGAGTAATCCACTTTTCTCTGCCTCTGATACACAATCAGTCACACCTTTGACCTTTAAAAAAGACAAATTCAATTTCAGTCCTACTCTTAATTGCTCAGACTCAGAGCAGCAAAAGACTGAACAAATAATTTCATCTTAGAAATAAAACCATTTATTAGAAGATTTAAAATGTAACATGGTGAGTTCAACAACCTTAAAATTAAATTATCCCAGAATTAAAATCGTGCAAACAAAATTTCAAAACCATCTCAGCATGCCACTGATTTGTTTGTTTGTTTATTGGAGGTTTTAGGGCCCCACGACACACGAGGGTCATAGAGGAGCCCAGAGGAA
>JBCIKM010354664.1:0-12365 GCA_039654465.1 Melibe viridis
AGAGAGAGAGAGAGAGAGAGAGAGAGAGAGAGAGATGGTGAGCAAAAGAGAGAGACAGAGAGAGAAAGAGATAGTCAGAAAGATAGATAGATAGGTAGTTAGATAGATAGATAGATAGATAGATAGATAGATAGAGAGAGAGAGAGAGAGAGAGAGAGGGGGGATAAGAGGGAGGCGGAAGTGCACAACGATGATAAGGAAGCCGCTTCTATTTAACCGGAAGTCATAACTCTCAATCGAGCGCTAGACTAAAAGCTTTGGCTGGATAAAAAAACAAAAAACAAACAAAATAAAGAATGAAAAGAACTCCCGCATCATGGTAGACACTTCCTCGCAAATACTTGACAATTTGGACTTCCGGGCAGAAGATGGGTAGTGGATACTCATCACACAGTTTGCTGAGAAAAGATGTCTCCAAATAGTTATGTTTCAGGGGTTCAATCACAGATGCTGAAAAAGGGTGAAAACAGATTTGATGAGCTCCTTGTTTGCTCTGGTATCTGATGTTTGTGGTCTCTCCACTGGGGAGTTGAGGTTTGAGGCGTAAAAAAAAAAGAAGTAAAGAGCAAATTTGTATAGATCCTTTTGCGAGGCCTCAAGGTGCTACCCAATACCATATCTCTGGCAGACAACCCATATGACGGTACAAGTCGCATGTAAGGCGTGTTGCAATTTTTGGGACATAGAGATAGCGTTTTCTATAACCAGGGGACCTCTGAGCTTTACATCCATCTTCAATAGGATGAGGTTAGTTCGGTACACAATGGCGCCCGTATGGATCGAACCCACACTCCTCAGCATGGAAGTCCAACGAATTTTGCTCGGACAGCGGCCTTGCGGCCAAATCTTTTCAGTTTCCATCTGCAAAGGGCTCTTTAACGCGCGTAACGTGCACTCGGGACCTCCAAGTTTATTGTCCGTCTCCTATAGGACTAGGTGCTCGGATCAAGGAGTGGCTTCCGAACAAAAAAACGACCCGTAATTTTTGTTTGTAATGGGACTCGAACCCGCGGCCTTCGATTTGAAAGGTTCTGTACCTCTATGCCACCAGGGGGTGAGGAATGTGTTCGCTTTGTCGATGTAACGCTCCATAGCAAAAAATCCCGGTATGAGTTTTAAAAAATACCCACAAAGGCTCAAAATTCCTTGAATGACAAAGTAACAAAAATGAATGGAGATAGTGATGAGTGTGTAGCTGGTTTGTAACTCCCCCATTTTCTTTCAAATTTTATCATTTTTCTTTTGTAACCAGAGAAAATATAGCCGAAAGCAGAATATAATTGTTTTCTTTCATCCCCCACCCGCAGTACACCTACAAGTATATCTCGCTGCTTCTAGACAGGAATTAACAACTGTCTTATCATCAAAGGTATAGATAGTAGTATCCCCCCAGAGGCAGAAAGGAGATGGCGAGGACCGGGCGAGGACCATTTAATTATGGATTAAATCTAGCCCCGAATAATGATGGTTGTTATAACGTATCATCATTCATTCTATCTGCCAAAGCTATCTGATCTCCAGCCTTTAGGATATTCACGCAATGTCACGGTAGTATTTCTATTGGAATTTCACAAAATACAGAATCTGGTTGACTCTTGAGGAATATCTCTGTCGGTTCTGTATATGATAATTAATTTAGGGACAGGCTCGTACGAATCATTTGAGTGCTTCAACTGCTGTTGTTTCTTCCTTTCTCTCTGTATCTCTCTCTCTTTCTCTCTCTCTCTCTCTCTCTCTCTCTCTCTCTCTCACTCTCTCACTCTCTCTCGCTCTCTCTCTCCTCCTAATTCCCCCTCCTCTTTATTCCCCCTCCTTCTCATACTCCTCTTTTTCCTGCTCCTCCTCCGCCTCCTGCTCCTCCTCCTTTAAATAATTCTTTCATTTTGACGCCTTTAACACATTTGCAAATGAAAGAATTCCAGTATAGAACAGTATCTACTTACGAGAGTTTTTTTTTCAAATTGTTTTGCTACTCTAAGTGGGCAGCTAATGATCAATTCGAGATGAACTGACTGACACAAATTTTTCACGACAAAGGCTAATATCTCGAAAGAATGCACAATGTGGATACTTCTGTTGATGTGAAGTTGAACTGATAAGACTTAGTGCACTAAGAGTGGTATGTAAATTAGGCTTTTCCAATTCATTAATGTTGAGATTAACCTTTACCTTTCAAATCGTCAGACGTACCTTGTTTTTGCTCTTTGGCATTAACAAGAATTCCTTTGTTAAATCTATTTTTTTTTGGGGGGGGGGGGGGAGAGGGGTGGAGATTTAGAACATCTTTTTCATAAAGAAAATATATGTTTTTTATCTTGAGGCATCTCGTACTTTTTATCACCCACTTAATCATTGCCAGAAAGCCGCAGAACACTCGCACCACAGACCGTGGCACAAGTGGTGGGCGACTTAATGCCCATTGGCTAGGGCAAGTAAGGGGGAATAATTCCTATTGACAAGGCTATTACTTCCCTTGGCTTGACAGCGAGGGTAACTGATTCAGACGAAAAGAGCGTAAATGATTCTGTGGAATTATAACAATTCACGGAGAAAATTGATCAATTTAAGAGGAGTAAATTACGGCTTGAATGCTTAAAGTAAACAATTTTTTTTTTTATTAAACCTATGTCCATAAATCCTTATTTTTACTTTATCACGGAAACTAATGAATAAAAAAAAAGGTCGAAGATCATGGAGTACAGCGTTTTCATAAAAAGTGCTTTAGAGTCAAGTGCCGAGGAAGTAATCAAGTAGTCGATGAGTGTAAAACAAAATTGGTTTTTGTTTTAAACTTGTTTGATTACCTTGCTGACGCTTGAAGTGCTTCAGGTTTAGTATTTTGTTTCCCGTAATACCAGCAACATTCCCTTGTGAAAGAGGTAATTCTTCCATCAAAGGTGCTTGTTACAGTGAGGGTAATGAGGTCTCAGTTATGTGGTGTGGGGTCTACTGTAAAAATGTATTATGCTCGGATTTTTAGGGAAACTTGGTGAAATGGTATGAAGACATTACATCAGTAAATTCTCCTTAATGTGGCCAAAACTCAAATATCTCCCCTTTCTTACATTATTGATATGAAATAAAAAAATAAAGAGATGATCTTATATATTCATCATCTTTTCTATTGCCAACAATGATTGAAATATTTGATAATTTTAACTCAAACATCTCAATTCTCTTTTCATCTGTGACGTTTTAGTGGCCCTTACCTATAGCAGTATCTGGGACAAGTTTTGACCTAAATTAGTAAATGGCACGCTTCTTATTGAACTGAAAAAAGATGACTCAAATGAGAAAGAAGCCAAATGATGGCACTGACATAAAATAAACGCCAATCAAATCATCAACGCAACTTTTACTTTGGTTGATTCCACATGTCATGATTCTTGTGTAATTTTCCGTTTCAATATTTGGTTTTGTCCCAAAGAATGATAAAGTAAATCAATGGTTGATTTGAATTAAAGAATAAATAGTTCAGTTAAAATTTGATAACATTGTTTTTATACAACTACCTTTACAACGGCTAAGAAAACTTTTATATAAAAAATGAACTAAAAGAAAATTAAAAACAGACTGTAATTAACAGCAGTCAAAATATGTATTTATCTTTACTTGTCTAGACCAAATGTACTCTTCTTATGACAATTTAAAATGCACTTTCTTTAAAAAAAAAAGAAGAAAATTAAACATCGACTGACTCTCAACTTGGCAAGAGTGGGCCTGTTGGAAAAATAGACTTAAAAGTCTCAGATGTGGAACATAATGGGAGCTGTAAATAGAGAACCATTAGTTTAAATTCGATCAAAGTGAACCTAATTTCCTGAAACATTTAGACATCGTTAGAGAGAAACGAAGTAATAAAATAACATCGAACCCAGGGGGGGGGGGGGGGGGGAGGGGGTAACAGATGATGCTTGGAATAAAAAGGTGTTATCCCCCCTGAGATGACCTCCGCTATCTTTGCTGGCCAATGTGTCGGAGTTAATGGACTTTCTTGCTTCTTCGCTAGAGGCTGAAGCGGCGCTGCGGTCGTCCAGAGACAGTCGCAGAAAAGCGATGTGTTTACACAGACCTTTCTCAATGACGGGGAGCCGTGAGGGGAATTAGAGAGTTAAAATAGATTGGCCAATCCAATTCAGATCAATAGACTTTAAAGGTATTCCTAAGTCAATGCGCGATGAGATGTTTGCTTAGCTATTTGCTTTGAGAGATGGTTGGCCTTTTTGGTTTGGGGGATTTTTCCCCCCAAAGTAAGTGACAAAAAATTGTATTCATTTTTTTGTGGTATATTTACTGATTCAACTCAAAATTACATGAAAATAGAAGCGTGAAGCAGTATTTTTTTTATCCACAACAGCGCAATAACCAACAAAATTGACAGTGCACTCACTGATGTTTGAAAGATTTTTCTTTGTTATAAGTTATGAGAAGGTTGAACAAATATCATATGACTTTGCAGAGAGTTTCCTCAGCGATTTTTTTTATATGGGCTCGGAGTAACACTTTCATGGAAGACATTTTTCTCCCCGTCTGTCTATGTCAGTGTATCTGTCTTTATGTCTGTCCGTCTGCCTGTCTGTCTTGTTTGTTTATCTGTCTGTCTCTCTGTCAGTCTCTGTCTCTGTCTGTCTCTGTCTGTCATTTTTTCTCCCCCTTTCGCCCACCCCCACCTCTCTCTCTCTCTTTCTCTCTCTCTCTCTCTCTCTCTCTCTCTCTCTCTCTCTCTCTCTCTCTCTCTCTCTCTCTCTTTCTCTCAATCTCATTCGGTCGAGAGTCTGCTTCAGATTTAATGACTCGGTTCTCATTTTGAGAGTCCTGCTTCTCTCGTTTGTAACTGTGGCCCTGGTCTTCCAGGATTTTATTTATTGAAGAGCTGGGTTGGCATCTGCCTCTTTATTTATGCATGTGTGTGTGTGTGTGTGTGTGTGTGCGCGCGCGCGTCTGTCTGTGTGTGTGTGCGAGCGAGCGCGCGTGCGTGCGAGCGTGCGCGTATTTGAGAGAGAGAGAGAGAGAGAGAGAGAGAGAGAGAGAGAGGAGGGAGGGAGGGAAAGAGATAGAGGGGACTAGAGTAAGGAGGAAGGGGGAGGGGGAGAGATGGAGAGGGGAGAGAGGAAGAGATTAGATAGATAGATAGATAGATAGATCAACCAGAGTTTCCTTCAGTGGTCCTTCCACAGCTTGTACTATTCACGTGCAGAGCCTCCTGTTTAGTCCCCAGTCTACCAATTTTCTTCAGAGCTTCTCCCTATCCACACGGTCAAAGGCCTTTTCTTGCTCAACGCCGTCTGTGAATCTTGGTCGTTTTCCTGCTTGAACAGGAGCTATCACTCGAAATCATTTTGCTGGTCGCGTAGTTTATTCTTGAACTGCCTCACCTCCACTCAGCCGAGGTGCAGAAGAACCCCCAGTAGCAGGCAGCATGGACGCTATTTTGTCCTTGTTTTTACACAATGGAATCAAGCCTGAGAGGCTGCAAATCTTGTCCAGAGTGTTTTCTTACTGTTAGCTGGTGGGGAGAAGGGGTGGGTGGGGCTGGGTAATTGGGTCATCATTATGACATCATGAAACATCTTGATCGTGTCATTAACCCAAAATATGATGTGGCCTTTATCATCTCTCCCTGGCCCTTCCTCCAGCCCTAGCCTGCCACCTGCCCAGCCTTGGGGCTCTGCCAGGGTTTCCCTATTCCACGGCAGCAGCAGCAGCAGCAGCAGCCTCCTCATCCCTGACAGAACCCGACCGACCTCAGGTGCACACAGCCGTGCCTGGGCCAAAGTCAGAGTCTCTCAGACAGGAACTGGATTCTCTACAGGTGCCGTACCATTGGGTTAATAGTCTCTCAGACAGGAACTGGATTCTCTACAGGTGCCGTACCATTTGGGTTAATCGTAATAGTCTCTCAGACAGGAACTGGATTCTCTACAGGTGCCGTACCATTTGGGTCAATAGTCTCTCAGACAGGAACTGGATTCTCTACAGGTGCCGTACCATTTTGGGTTAATAGTAATAGTCTCTTAGACAGGAACTAGATTCTCTACAGGTGCCGTACCATTTGGGTTTATAGTAATAGTCTCTTAGACAGGAACTGGATTTTCTACATGTGCCGTACCATTGGGTTAATAGTCTCTCAGACCGGAACTGGATTCTCTACAGGTGCCGTACCATTTGGTTGATACTCAATGTGCCTCTCACACCTCTGGACCATGGGGGTCCATTTCAAACTAAATGCCATGAGAGATAATGTTTATGATAAACGACTGCTTCGCTTGAATCCAAATTTTAAAAAAAAAATTGAAATGATGAAATATTGAGTCAGAGATCACCATGCTTCAATAACCCTTTAGTTATCACTACTGTGCTATTCAAGTGGGTAGGAAAG
Organism: Melibe viridis; assembly: GCA_039654465.1. NCBI lineage: Eukaryota > Metazoa > Mollusca > Gastropoda > Nudibranchia > Dendronotidae > Melibe > Melibe viridis. The sequence continues at coordinate 6,380 of JBCIKM010354664.1, forward strand.
AATTATGGCTATTTTTCCAGATTTTTCCCTTTTCTCCCTGGGGTTGCATTGTCAATGTGGTTTAAATCATTGCACTGTCACTGTATGTGCAGGTCACAGCAGGGAAGACATGGATAGGAAAAGTAAATTCATATTTTTTTTTGTCCTTGTGCTGTGGCAATCATTGAAAATTTAAGTGTGGATCTACGTGACACCATGTGACTTTGGCAAATGTTGCATTTTATGGTCTATTTGAATAGTCTGCGTGAAGGGGTTGGCATGAAATATGAGGATAAAATATTGTTATGATTTTCATTATTGAAGATGGTGCTTTAATTCTTACGGTATAAGATGTTACTTTAATTCTTACGGTATGGAAGGAGGGGAAAACAGGAGATAATAACGCTATTTTTTCCATGAATACAATCAATTTTCACTTTGACCTTCTGCAGGCAATGTGATGGGTGTTGCAATGTCTCTCCAATCATTCTTTACAAACATGGCTGCTGTTTTAACCTCTGTCCATGTACCGAGGCTCCACAACTTTTAACAGATCATGAGTAGAATAAAATTCTTTGATTCATTCTTTTCAGAACACAGGAGCCGTGCAATTTTTTGCAGACTACGACAGAAGTGTGGGCAACTACATCGCTGACGTGGATGGCAATCTGTTGCTGGACCTATACACACAAATTGCTAGTGTTCCCTTAGGTGAGAGGTCTTGTCTTGCTCTACCCAAACAGAAGTCATCGTGAGATGATTGCTAGTTTTCCTGTTCCGTATAATTTTTGTGCAATATACAGATTGTGTGTAATGCCAGATGATCCATTGTTTGTAAAGACCAACTCATCTGAGACAAGGCTGAAATAAATCACAAAATATCACAGTGAAACCAGAGTGACGAAAATAAGGGGGAAAAAATAAGAGCCAGAGGCTTGGCTATGTTGCGCCTTAGCCATTTTAGCTCGATCAGCTCCTTGTGAGGCTTGTTGCACTTTAGCCCTTTTAGCTTGATCAGCTCCCCGTGAGGCTTGCATCTATTAACCCCTATGATTTATGATTGTGCCTCTTTATTGAAATTATTCTTAAATATTTTATAAATCTCAGACTTAAAGGTTTTTTAGTCACAATCTTTGGTGTGGGAATAAAGTGACAACTTAGAGACTGAAAATAAAGGACTGAATAGGTTTTGTCTATTCTCCTTAAAAACTTTTGTTTTGAGTAGGTCGACTGAATTCATGATGTATTTTTTGGAGCGATCTACCAACCTGATGAAAATACATACTTACCATTACCAGCAAGGAGTGACCTTTAGATAAACTAGACAATTAACCTCCCGAATGTAAAGCGGGCCCCAATTTAGCATTGACAGCCGCTAATAATAATAATAAGATAAATTTCTATAGCGCCTTCCGCCTATGCCTCAAACCGCTAAACAAAATATTCTTTCTTTTTATGAGCACTGTCAAATCATTGAACAGAAAAAAACAGAAGCTTACATTCAAAATGGGAGCTTTGGCGATTGTTTTACAGCTTTCTGCTACTTAGAAATTCTCACTAGAAGTATTGTTCTTGTCGGATAATTTACAGACTAATGGATTCTTTTTCTGTTTTCTTTTTTGTATTCTTTTCAAGGCTACAACCACCCCAAGATATTGAAGGCCATAACAGACCCTGCTAATCTTGTAAGAATGCATCTATAAATAACTAGATGTGACTCGGGACTTTATACTATAATAAATTCAATGTATCCTGAGTTTCAATAAAAACGCAACATTTGGAATTCAAAATTGCGATGTGTTGTTGAAAAGGTCTTTCAATCTTTATTCCTCTTTGAATAATGTTTTAAAAATGAAGATTATTAAAATCTATTAACTCTTGTGAATTAATCAACACCAAGATTTTATCAAATTTATTTTTAGGAAATAAAGAAAACACAATAGTTTGAAAATATGTTTCTTTCGATGTATTGTTGGAGCTGCGTTTTTAATGGAACTCTGGACATGTAATTTTGTTCGAAATTCTTCTTTTCGACTGTGATATTAACAAAATCATCATCATTATCATCATCATCATCATCATGATCATCATCATCATCATCACCATTGTCATCATCATGATCATCATCACCATTGTCCTCATCATCATCATCATCATCATCATCACCATTGTCATCATCATCATTATCATCACTTTATTCACTACCACCATCATCATCATCATCATGGTCATTTCATCCATCACCATCATCATCTTCAATATCATCATTACCTTTTATATTATTTTCACTATTTTGATCTATATTTATTATCCATACATTTTTGATTGATGACTGTCAATTTGTAAATACCTCTGATGTCTCTTCGGTCATGAATTGGAGCTTTCTTTTCCAGAGGATACTAACGGCTGGCCATCCCTGTTCTTTTCTTCCAGAGCACATTTGCCAACAGGCCTGCCCTCGCCTGCTTCCCACCTTCAAATTTTGTCAATAACATCATGGATTCTTTGATGTCTGTGAGTAGCTGTCATTGGTTTCCATCAAGCTGTTGTGGGGTTCGTTTTGTGTCGATCTGAATGCTGTAAACGTCATAAATTCCCCACGGTCAGTGCATTCATTGTCAAACTGAAAGAGCCACAATTGAATTTCATGAGGGTGCGGGTGGAGGGGGGGTGTGTGGAGGGGGGGGGGGGGTGGTCTGGAGGGGTTGTGTTTTAGGTCTCCCTATTTTAGTCTGTCTTTATTTCTTCTCTCATACTTTCCACATCAGTTTTAATTTGCACTCTATCTGTGAAGAAGCCCAAAGAATAGCAATGTTTTTATGTAAATTTAAACTGTTAAAAAATTGTTTAAATTTTGTTTTCATGAAAGAGGGGCACTTTCAGATTACAAAGGGTAAATTTGAGTGTATAATTTATGGGTATTTTTTTCTCAATCTTTCAAAGGTGTTGCTCTCTTTACCAGAAAAACCCAACCCAATACAAAACATTGCTTTAATTCCACTAGGTGGCGCCTCCAGGTTTGCAGCAGGTGAACACAATGGCCTGTGGGGCGTGCTCGGTGGAACATGCGATGAAGGCAGCATTCATGGCTTACAGGGTAGGTGTCATTTTGCACGTTGATTGGTGTGCTTCAAAGGGATTTTGTTCATGTGTTTCATTGCCATTATCTTGCTTGTTGCATGAGATATTGTTTGTGTCTCTCGTAGGCATTTATTTTCTTGCTTCATAGGAAATTGTGTGTTTCCTAGACATCTAAAGCCTATAGACTGGTATCACAACACTTATTCCCTTACTGTTTCAGAATCTACTATGATGTTGTTATTTTTTTTTTTTTTACTTTTAGGGCCATTGCCTTTGACTAGCATCATAACACTTGTTCCTTTACTGTGTTTCAGAAATGAGAGATCTTTTACTTTTAAGGCTGGACTGGCATCATAACGCTTGTTCTTTTACTGTGTTTCAGAGACGGGAGAGGGGAGGAGCACCGCCTAGCCAGGAGGAGCTGGAAACCAGTTTATTAAACAGACCACCTGGCAACCCAAGTTTGTCTGTTTTATCCTTCAAGAATGCCTTCCACGGCAGGACAATGGGTACGGCTACTATGATTTATACCTGGTTTCGATTCCTCTTGGTGTCATTGTACCTGTTTTTTTTCTGCAGAAGTCACTGTTAGCGACACAGGTTTATCGCTGAGCTTGAAACTGCTTTTTTAAAGAGTAGCGGATGGCTCAGTTGGTAAGCCCGCTCTCCTGGCAGTGGCCAGGCAAATGGGTGCTGTGGCAGGTCCTGGGTTCGATTCCCTCCTCTGACAACTTCTTGTTTTTTTCCTTTCTTTCTATGACTTTGACTCACCTCGGCACTGTGCCTATACTACTTTCTATTTATTTTTCATTTATTTCCAGTGCCAGCTCCTCTTTTCTTCATTACTTAATTAAGTGATTCCAATTATGGAAGACATCATGAAATATCTTTCTCAGGGTGAATAATGAAAAACAAGAAATTTTAATGCCCAAATGCTGTACTGAGAATTACTTGCCCAGTCAAGTCAGCCCAACCATTTCTATTCTTCACATTGCTTATCGAAGAATAAGATGATAAACATGAGACAAGAAATGCAATGTTTTCCTCTGCCTGTCTTTGCCTCCGTTAATATTATCATTTTGCGGCATAGTGTATTTTTGTCCAGACATTTTTTGTAAGATTTTCCTTGGGATTATTTTGTTTGTTTGTTTATTTTTCATTTTTGCTATCGTACTGTGTATATTCCTGCCTTGCAGTAAAAATGCTCATTGGTCTTTCTCATTTAGCAGATAGTACCGATGCAACAGCAACTATTGTTTGGCATAAGACTAAGTAATACCCCATACGTATTGCTCATTATGTCATGCAAGATCAGGCACGGTGGACTGATCAACTGCCTGTCTTCATTTCTTGTGATCCTGAGGTTTCCCAGGCTCCTTGGAGCAGGGTCTCAACACTGCCAAGACAGTATGAAGGGATAAGGATAACAAAACAAAACACTGTGTATATTCAGTGATGATTTTCTCAATATTCCGTGTGTTTCTGATTGACTTTCAGGTGCTCTTGCCTTGACACACACCAAGTGGGTTCACAAACTGGATTTCCCCAGCCCGGACTGGCCCATCGCACCGTTTCCGCATCTCATGTACCCCTTGGAGGAGTTTGCTCAGGAGAATATGGAGGAGGAGATTAGATGCCTTGAGGAGGTTCTCATTTCACTTGATTATTAAAAATTCATTTACAAGTATGTAGTGAGAGAATCAATACTGAAAACTGATTTTTACTTGTCGTAAACCAACACTGAAGTCCTTTCTTGTCAAATATTAAATTTTGAATCGTATTTTTGTTTTAGTTGGGTTTTTTTGTGTGTGCTAGTCTCACCTTGTTAATTCCAAAATTTTATAAATATTATCAATGGCTTTTTAAAAATTGTGCCCCTCTTCCAATAACTTGGTTTTGTCTGCACTGATGATTCACCTTTTCATGTAAATATTTAGCTGTTTAGTTTTTGCATGCAGAAATCCGGTTTTGTTTCTTTACAATGAGGTGGAGGATCTGATAGAAACCTACCGGAAGAAGGGAAATCCTGTGGCGTGTATCACTGTGGAGCCAGTCCAGTGTGAAGGGGGAGATAACTATGCCAGCCCTTCTTTCTTCCAAGGTCTTCAGGAAATTTGCAAGAAGGTCAGATTCAGATGAATTGGGTGCTTTCTCATCGAAGCTTTTTTTTTACGACATGTTGTCAAAATATAGCATTGTGCTGGGAGAGGGAGCTTGCTGTGTGTGGAATGTTTATCCACTGATGTGTATTTATATTGCTTTTTTCCTCTGAGATAATTAATTATTGCTTTCAAAAAATCTACCTCAGAAGTTCTGCTGTTGTTGTAAACCACTGCAAAAGTGTTTCAATACCATTAAGCAAGATTTGGGTCAGCAATAAGTAGTTTTTGGGTTGTTTTTTTTTTTATAATCTTTTTAAAAATCAATTGAGCAACGGTACGGTAGCCCTACTGCTAACAGTCTGCTGATAGTTCTTAGAAATAGGCCGTCTATCACAAGTTTTCCTACAGGCAAAATTTGCAGAATTTTCTTACTTTATCGATATCATCCTTTTCTTTGTTTGTTTATTGGTGGTTTAAGGGCTCCACACACAAATATCACAAAGGCATCCAAGAGGAGAGCAAGACGACAGACAAGTTAAAAGAGCAGATAGGCCTTGACTCTGTCAGAGACATTTGTTTAGATGCTACTCCAAATGGGGCAATCAACCGACAAAAAAGTCCTTGGATAATCAGCTCCTGTGTTAGTAACAGGGTCAACAATTTGAGAAAAAGTTGTGGCTTATAGTCAGAGAATTATGGTGCATAACAGTTTAATATGTGTGAATTTGTCATCTCTAGGCTACGGGCTTTGTCATCTCTAGGCTACGGGCTTTGTCATCTCTAGGCTACGGGCTTTGTCATCTCTAGGCTACGGGCTTTGTCAT
>JBCIKM010354665.1:0-11142 GCA_039654465.1 Melibe viridis
TCTCTCTCTCTCTCTCTCTCTCTCTCTCTCTCTCTCTCTCTCTCTCTCTCTCTCTCTCTCTCTCTCTCTCTTTGTTGTTGTCTGTCTCATGCATTCAGCCCTCGGAGCACAAGGACATCATCTGCTACATGGCCAAGATGGTGGACCAGATCACAGTACCTATGGCACGTGCCTCCATCCTGTGGCTGATAGGTGAATACAGCGAACGGGTGCCAAAGATTGCACCTGATGTGCTGCGCAAAAGTGCAAAACAGTTTGTGGACGAGGTGGGTGAACATTACCACAGCAAACCTTTATTGTCCTTTTTAGGGAATTTATGGTGTAAGGTTCACAAGCATTGTCATTTTACACATAAATTGAAAGTTCTCAATGTAATTTTTATGACATTTACAGTGCTCAGCATGAAAAGACAATGTAATACAGACAGCACTTCAAGTACATTGACAATATATGTAATGTGAAGACACTATGTATGTGAATTGTCTTTGTATATATTGACAATATAAGTAATGTGAAGACACTATGTATTAGATCTGAGCAAGGACCGGTTAAAAAGACTGGTCCTTGCAGTCCCTGGTCCTTGACCCAAATGACTGCGAGCGGTCCTTTTTAACCGCAGTCTACACGCAGACCGCAGTTCATTGTTAGAAAAGAGGGAGGAAAGGGGGGGGGGGGGGGAACAGTTGGTAACAACGAGGCAGGTGCAAAAGTTCAATGGTGTTTTGCCTCTTCTCTACTGCTGTGGCCAAACACGCACACACAAAGTGCTATTATTCGCTCACTCCCTCCCTCCCCCCCCCCCTCCTTACCACCTGCGTCAATACTTTCCCCAAGGGAACGGGACCGGTCTTCTGGTCAGGACCAGACCGTCTGTGCAAGCTTAATCGTCAAAAGACTGGTGCAGCATGTTACTTTAGCTGTCTTTGTAAATTGTGGCCAGGCTGGTCTTTATTTTAACCATGCCGAAAGACCAGGACCAGTCCGTGCAGTCCTTTGCAAAGTTTAACTGTGGACTGGTAATTAAGTAGTGCACTGAGGACCGCCCAGGCTTACTATGTATGCGAGTTGTCTTTGTATACATTGACAATATATGTATTGTGAAGACACAATGTAAGTGAGTTGTCTTTTGGTACATTGACAATATATGTGATGTGAAAACACTATGTATTAGAGTTGTTTGTATCTGCATTATTGAACATCAGGTTTGTGTCCAGTCTCTATCTGAAAGATTTGAAGACATATATTTATTCTCTTCTTTTTTGGTTGGTGTTTAGTACAAAAGGATTTAGTTTTGTTGTGCTGTACTTCATTCTCTTCTCATCTCTCAAAGATGTCTTCTACTTTTCTGATTTATATTATAATAAAAGTTTGTGATAATTTAAAAAAAAATTGTTTTGCCAAAAAATGATGTGTTTTCCATTTTGAAAAAAATATGTTTTCTTCTGATCGCTTTCAATGAAGTGTCTGTATAAATGTCTCTTGTCAAAGGCTGTATAAATAAATAAAACTTATTATATCATTTGATTTTTGGGTGTCCAACAGGAAGACATCGTCAAGCTGCAGATTCTGAACCTGGCGGTCAAGCTGTGCATCACCAACCCAAAGCAAACCAAGCTGCTTTGTCAGTATGTGCTCAACCTTGCCAAATACGACCAGAACTACGACATACGGGACCGCTCGAGGTTCCTGCGCCAGTTTGTCATTCCCTCTGACAAGCCGAGTGCTTTGGCCAAATATGCCAAGAAAATTTTTCTGGCCACCAAGCCGGCCCCTGTCTTGGAGTCAAAGTTCCATAGTACGTTTTATGTTTTGTTTTTGAAATTCTACCTCCACGTTTTTCTACATGAGTGAGCGCTGCTTGAGACTAAGATCAGATGCTGGACCTGTGAGATGGCTAGGCCACAAATTTCATTTACCCCCAGCAGGCTGAGAGCGTGCGTTGTGTTCTGCATTTTTAATTTGTGTTATAAATGATAACAATAAAAAGCCCTTTACTCCAGAGAAAAAGACTCAGAACTCTTTATAGATGCAACATGAATAAACTGAAACGAAACTAAACTACATATAATTTTTGGAACTGAAACATGGTTGTTATCACAAATTTCAAACAACAAAGTCTTACATCGTAAACTTAGTTTTCAACTATTCTGGAAGGATCAGGCTACAGAGGGGTGCTTTTGACTGTGAAAAGGCACCTAAATCCATGTGAAATAATAAACAGTACACATGCCGAAGCCATTCTTGCAAAGATAACCACAAAATATGGAACAGCAACATTTGGTACGTTGTACAGAACGAACTCGAACAGTTCAATGGAACTTGGAACAGATAAACAACTTTGCAAATGCTATGAACATAGTCAACACGGAGGACGTATTGATGATCAGCGGTGACGTCAACTTGCCAGACATTGATTGGGCCCAGGAAACTATAATTGGTCACCAACATCGGACACAGATTAACAACTAATTCATTGAAAAGATGAGTGACTTGGGATTATCTCAAATGAATAAAATTCCCACCAGGGGTAGAACTATAAATGATCTCCCAGATGGCATTTGTTACCATGTGCGACTTTTCTCTGACGACACAGCTATATATAAGAATATAGAAAGGATGGAGGATTGTATTGCATTAAACTGGCAAAGCTTGAGAGATGGGAAAACATGTGGCAAATGAAATTCAATATGGGTAAATGCAATGTCTTCACAATATAAAACAATATATCATCAATAAAATTTCACTACAAACTGCATTGACACAAACTACAAAATGTGAAATCTACAAAATATTTGGGCACAGAAATCTGTTAGAACCTAGATTGGTCAACACACATTTCTAAGATTACAAACACAGCCAATACAACTAGTGAGTTCATTACCAGAAATTTGAAGGGATACCCAGTTTCTGCACAAGTCCATGCATTTAAATCAATCATTAGGCCAATCTTATAATATGGAAGTATTATTCAGGACCCCCATCCCAAAAAGATATAGACGCAATAGAAAAGATTCAGAAAAGGGCAGCACGACAAATGATCCACAATTACTGCTGCCAAACAAGTGTACATCCCCAATCAGAAGTGTTTATCTTCAATCCCTTAAGAGAAGAAGGAAAATGATATTCAACAACAAAATCTTAAACTTCCACATTATGTTTGGCCTGCCGGTTGACAATTAAGAGGACACAGTAACAAATTATCAGTACCAACTCCAAAAACCAGGAAGCAGCTCGCCTCTGGAATGACTTACCAGCCAAAGCAGCAGAGACCAGTTGCCCTTATATCTTCAAATGGATAGTGGACGTGGCTGTAGAGAACATTTGATGTTGTGTTCAGTGTTATTCATTGTTTCAGTGTAATATGTCTTTGTTAAATGTTGATTGGTCCCCCGTTGGGGGGTTACTACAGGTAAACGATAATGATGAATATGTAGCAATACTGTACAAGATATTGATTAACATGAAATAACATTTACTGCAAAGTGTTAAGAGGTAGCAATTTTTTTTTTAAGAAGACCAGAAGCAAATAATGTAGAATTCACACATATCTATTTCTTTGCTTACTTGCCCAATCTTGGACAATCTGGTATTTTACGTCTCTTACATTACTGTTTTTATGTGGAACCACCTCTATAAAGACAAACTTTCTCCACTACTCTTTACACCAACCAGGCCTAGACAGTTACCAGCTTGGCTCCCTGTCCCACCTGTTGAACATGAACGCCACAGGTTACCAGGAACTGCCAGAGTGGCCCGCTACCGCCCCAGACCCCTCGGTCCGCAATGTAGAGCTGCCTCCAGCTTGGCAGGCTGAGAGGGACTCGACCCGCGTCAACAAGAAGCAGAAGGCTCCAAAAACTGATCTTAAATCCTTTTATTCCTCTTCGTCCAGTGAGGATGATGATGACGATGATGATGATGATGAAGATGAGGATGGGTCTGGTTCAGATGAGGACAATGATGAAGATGATGGTAATTTATTTTTGTGTTTCATTCAGTCAGTAATAGAAGGGAACAGACACCAGGAATTGTAGAAATTCCCAATGAATACACAAATTAGTTTATGAATATCATTTCAAGTTGAAGAAATTGACAAGACAAAGCCATATAAGAAGGGTAATTTGTACCGGAAATTAAAGATCATCTCAAAAAGTTGCTCACCATGACCAAGACAGGGATTGTTATTTACTCTCTTGTCTCTGTGTCTTTGGCTAGTCCCATTTTTTGCCACCATACTCATGAAATATAACTTTTTATTTAAAACTTCCTTAGCTTTCCTCAAAGATTGGAATGGTTACTCAAGTGATTGTTTTCATGAAAAGGAAATCAAAGGATGAAATTTTTTCCTTAGTGCTGATTCTCCTGTGTTATCGTTGCAACGCAATTCAGGGGTTTGATTTGATTCTTCATCTATCAGTGTAGTTATGAATTGTATTTGCATTTTGCATTTACACTAAATGTATTTTTGTGTTGTCCACCAGATGAGGAAGAAAGCAGTGAAGAGGATACAGAGGAAGAGGACGATGATGACAGCGATGACGATTCAGATGATGACAATGGAAAGACCAAAGCAGCCGAGGACACAGACTCATCTGCAAAGTCAGAGTCTGATGCTTCAATGTCAGACTCTGAATCGGAAGACGAATCGTCTGAAGAGGATTCTTCATCCGAGAGTGAACAGGAAGTGAAACCGGTCAGAAAAACAATAAGGCCATTTCTTTCAACTTTGTTAAGTTCTCTTTTCATTGGGATCAATTCTAGTTTCTAGTCAGCTCAAGGCCCAAGACTTTACAGCCAGATGTCTGGGTCATTAAGTTGTAAAGCAAAAGGGGTTAGAAAAATTTGTTCGATTTTTCATTAAAAAATTTTTAAAATCCCTTTATTCCTTTTATCAATCTCATGGGAGAAATTTTGTCTTTAGCATCTGTCCCAACAATGGCAGGTAGCAAACCCATGTCCTTTGGCCCTGATGCCTTACAGATAGAGCTGCCAAGCCACCGAGTAGTTTAGTTAAATTTGTCACTGCTTTGACAAGGATTTGATTTTTTAAAAAGAATATTGTGTTAATGTACTAATATTTTTTGTTACAGTCTGTTTCTTTGCGACCTAATGTTTTTTTGTATCTGTACAGTGAAATTAATGATCATTGCTTTGATTACTGTTAATATTTCTTCTGTAAGTCAATTTTCTTCTATATCTTTATTTCAGGAAGTGAAATCTGCCAAAGCAAATAAATCAAAGCCAGTGGGAAAAGCTGCCAAGGGTGGAGGGGATTTACTGCTGGATCTGGATGACTGTGAGTGTTGGTTCACCTGCTCAGCTACTTTGCAACAAGACATCCATTCATTTGTCCTTTTTCTAGGCTTCCCTCATTAAAGTGGGTTGGATTAGGTCAAAGTCAATTTTTTCTAAAGGATTATTGTCAGTTTAAACAAGATTATCTTATTTCCTCTTTTCCCCTCCTCGCATCTATCCCCCCCCCCCCACCCTCCCTCGTTAGTGGGCACCACCTCTCAGGCCGCCATCAGCCCCTCGATGTCGTCTGGTGACCTCTTGACTCCTATGTCTGCCTCCGCTACTCCAGCCTCTCCTGCCAAGAAGCCTGCAATTGCCCCACTCAACGTAAGTCCTATTGTACTGCAGTCATAACGATAAAAGATCATTTGCACAGCACCACTGCACCCAAAAGTAAAATTGATTTGTTCATCAAAGCACAGTTGTTATAACTAATCCTAGTGTTGTTGTAGTGGAACCCTTCATAATCAGTCAGCTCAGTCAGCTTTAGTGTTTACTTGAAAATTGCGGTTTTACATTGTTTACTTTTTTTTATTAAAGGAAGGAATGAGGTGGGGAAGTGGGGGGGGGGGGGGGTTGCAAAGGGTAATTAGATATAAACCTAATGGCTTGTTACTTTGAGATATGATCACACACACACAGTATCTTTTGAGGCCTACTTGAGAAGTATTGGAAATTTAAAAGACTGCTCATCTATTGAATATAAAACTTTTAAGAAAATGAATGTATGAAACCATGTTTGCTATTCTTGATCAATGCAATTTAAAAACAAAAAAGTTTTCTCAGTTTTTTCCCCTTTCTTATCTCATTACATTAAAAAAAAAAGTTTTCAAAGTTTATTCCCCTTTCTTATCTCATTCCTTTTTTTTTTTTTTTTTTTTTTTTTAAAGTTTTTACAGTTTTTTCCACTTTCTTACTGCATTACATTTTAACACAAAACTAACTATGATCAATATTCTGACATGTGTGCAAAGCTACCTGTTTTTTGTTTAAATTTCCCAGAGATTTTTAGAATTATTTCTACAATGAGAAAGAAATATTTTCTTTATCCATCAGGATTTTATTCTTAAATGAAATCTTTTTGATTTTCTTTTTTCAGAGATTTTGTTTCCTTTTCCTCTTTTTTAGTCCTATCAAGTCATTCATTTAGATTGCGTATTACTGTCAATGTGTGTGTGTTTTTAAGAGTTAGTATGAAGAAATAAAGTCTAGATGAGTTGTAGGAGGCTTTTGTGTTTCATCGATGCTTGACGTGATTGTTCGCACAGGTTGTGGAGGGTATCACTGCCCTATCCAAGTCTTTTGAGCTCCTCAACCGCATCTCCGGCAGCGGCCTGTCAATCAGCTACAAATACACCCGCACCATCTCTATCTTCTCCTCCAAGATGGTTTCCATCGAACTCACCTTCCGCAACGAAGGGGACAGTCCGTTCACCTGCATCAAAATTGGAGACAAGGTTGGATAGTTGTTCAATCTTTCATACTTTTATGTAGTCCCAGTTAGGTCACATGCCTTCCTTGTCTCATGGCTGTTGCTGCTGACGCCATGGTTTTATAGAAAATAAAATCATTTAGATTTCCTTGGAAATTTTTCCTTAAGTTCTTGCACAGAGGACAACTTTTGCTGTGCTCCACAGCAAGAATCGTTTGGAGTTTTTAACAATTTTAAACCTTATATTCAGATTTAACCGCTCAGCAAAAGAGAATTATTTTATCATGTTTTTTCTCTTCCCACAGAAAATTAAACCTGGGATGGAAATTCAGGAGTTTGCAGAAATAGGTAGACGATATCTTGTTAATTTTTCAAACATTTGAAGAAGTTCTATAAAGAGATAAAAAAGTTCCTGCCATTTTGTATTTATTACTTATTCATTTTCTTGTTTGGCTATATTTTATTTTCCCCTCAGCTGGAGCTATTATAGTTATAACAAGCAATTTTTTTTGAAGTGTTTGATAGACCCTATGCCAGTTGTGGTGGCTGCTGTGCTATGGCAGTGGCCAGCATCATTAGTTAGATAAGATTAGATAAGATAAGATAAGATAAGATATTCTTTATTGATCCAACTGGAAATTATAATGTGTATCACATTGTCTGACTAATATATACTTTGGAAGATTTCATAAAAAGATGCAATGACAAGAAGCTTGTTACTGGCTAGTGACCACCATGGCACTGGGACATTGCTCTTGTCGTGGTTTGACAAAATAAAGAAAGGGAGGGAGAGCTAGAGTAGGATCGAGGGCAAGTTGCTATTTTTTTTTTATTAGGGATTAATATGCAATTCTCTAAAAAAGAATTTTTTTTCCTTTTTAAAAAAATTTTAAAATTTTTATTCATGTGTATTGCCCATTGTAGATTTCGCTCACAATACCTAAGTCTCTCTGTAGGAAATGGAAATTAGCTAATCTTTACTTGTCCATAAATAAGCTCTTTTTTTAATTTTCTTATTTATCTGTATACATTTACAAGTTAAGAAACAGCTTTTCAAATAGATAGACAATAAAGGTAAGAGAGGTTAATTTGACCACTTAAAAAAGCAGTTCTATCATTTAAGAGCAAAGAACAAGTGGATGTGACAGTGCCTAAAATATTTGCAAAATGTTTTTTTCGTCTCTTTTCCCTACAGCCCAGTTGATTCCTGGTTCTTGCACGTCGGTTTTGATGGGCATCAATTTCAACGACACAACGCAGCCAGCAGGTTTCCAGATCTGCAGTGAGCAGAAAAACTTCAACGTCAGTATATCTGCACCTGTTGGGGAAATACTCCAACCACACTCCATGAGTGAAGCAGACTTCAAATCTCAACAAAGTAAGAGAGGGGGGGGGGGGGGGGATCTGTAAAGAAAGTAAAGCATGGCATTTATAGAACACTTATCCAAGGTCATCACCATTCTCTAAGCACTTTCTAATACCATATTATCCTGGCAGACATTCAACTTGATATAACAAGAGGTTACAAGCTACCTGTTAAGATGGGACTAAGTTGTCTTCAACCAGGGGCACCTATGGGCTTGCCATCATCTCTTTAAATGCTGTAAGACCTGAGCACACTGTTCATACCAACAACAATAAGGGATCAGTTAACACGGCTGGACCGCTTGGTAGACTTGCATGGAAAGGCTGTTAGTGTGATTTCTGCCTAGGCCGTCGATAGGGCCAACCACATTGGGGAGCTGCACTGCGGCTGACACCTGGGCTGTCCCAGTCTTTCTTTACCAAAAAAATTTCACCAGGGGGTAGAATAGAGCGGAGTGACTGGATTACAGTTTATATGTTTTGTTTTAACTTATTCTGCCTTGTTAGCGTAATGCTATTTTATTAATAGTACGGGTTTCTTATGGTTTTGCAATTGAATGATATGAAACATGTGAAGTATGTGTGTGTGTATGTTCATCAGATTTAGCTCTGGCCAGACATGCAGTGTGGGTAGGTTTTGACAGCTGGCACAGAATCTTGTTGACTCTCCTGATTTTAATCACAAAAAAAGGTTTCAATCATGTTTATTGAATTCTTTTCTTTGCTCAGGTAAACTGGGAGGGATGCATGAGAACAAAGAGACGTGTAATATCCCTGAGAGCAAAAGGAGTCCAGAGAGTATTGTTCAAGCTGTGTTGAATACAGGCAACCTTCTCCAAGTCTCTTCCTCTGAAAGTGACGTGTACAAGTTTGCGGCCCACACCCTAGCCACTTGCACCCTGGTGCTTGTATCCGTGTCTCTGTCAGGAAAGTCTCCCAAAGTGACAGTCAATTGTGAAAAGTTGGTCATTGGGACGGTGCTTTTGAAGGACTTGAAAAAATCGTTTTTAGGATCCTAGTAGTGGTCACTCCTCCAGCTAGTCATATTATTGTTACGGAGATAAGTGCAACTTGTTTATTTATTTATTTGTTGCTTATGTTTTTCAATATTATCATGTAGGCAGGATTTAAACAAAAAAAAAGTGAACAATAATCAAAGTGCGGATTTGTTTGAAACTGATTATCCTGTGGATAAGCTCTGGAAAAAGTGGAGAAAAATTTAATAACAAAATGTGTTTGTTTATTCATGTCAAGACCAACTTCAGATCAGAGCTTCAATGTGACTCTTTCTATTTATTCTTTTGCTTGCTTTATTTTGTGTGATCTTTAGTTGGAATGGCTTAGAAAGGTCTGTTTACACTTTAAACTGTTTCATTTTGCTTTCCCCCCGGGCTCCATCATGGCCCTGTTGTGTCATGGTGGCCTAAAACCAGCAATAAACAAACGTACAAACAAACAATCTAACAAGAGGATTATGCTATTAATTTTCTTGCAGGATTATTCAGTGAGTAGTCTTGGCTACACTTTGATTTAACACATGAACGCATCTCAATTCACTCAAACAGGAATAATTTGTTTGACTGGGCCTGGAACTTTGTATCTTGTATATATATGTATATATATACTCTTGTCTTTACTTAGAGCAAGGCCTCGGTTAAGTTTTTTGTCCGTTCATTCTCGACTGATCATCATGTAGTCAGATTCTCTCAACAATGTTTTTTTAAAAATTCATCTATTTTTTTTACAAGATTTTTCTTTTCCCCCTTCAAAATGAATTGAAGAAATTAAATTTCTTATGGCTGTGAGAATCTGTCATGTTTATTCAATTGTTTGAGGAGAAAGAGGTACGGTAATTGTTCTAAAATAAGTTTATATGACCACAAATAATATCTTTGTCCTGTTTTGTCCTTCATACTTACACTTAAGCCTGATATGAACTTTTTTCTTATTAGCATTCTCAGTGAATAATAACAATAACACTTAACATACCAGATTATGTTAACTTTTTCTTTGGATATAGATTTGATCTTCTGGTTAAATGTGTTTAAAAGTTTTTTTTTTGTTCAAGATTTTTTGTCAACTTTCATTCCATTTTAATTTGTTGTCTGTTTTTTCATCACAGCATTCTTAACACATGTGTACGCAGCAGAGGCTTGTGGACCATTGGACCATTGTCCCTGTGGTTTGCTCTGTTGCCAATGTCAAATTTTCTTCTCTCTTCTCTGCTGCCATGCAGAATGCAAAGAAAAAGTAATGAAAATAAATAATTGCAAACAGACTCCAAAGTCTTTTTGGCTTTCAATTTTGTCTCTGAACTGCTTTTTGTGATGATTGGCATAAATTTGTTCTTGTGTGTGTGTGTGTGTGTGTGTGTGTGTGTTATTTTGTGTATGTGTGTGTGTGTTTGTGCATGCATATGTCTGTATGTGTGTCTGTATGTATTTGTAAGTGTGTTGTGTGTGTGTGTGTGTGTGGCGCGCATACGCCTCCAGGTTGAAGATATTCATAAGGGCGTTGGGGTGTCGTCTGGCAGACTGGCAAAAGATTGGTTGGGCTGATAGATTAATTAGGGTGGGATGCAGCATTCTTCAATGTGGTTTTCAGTTCGTAAAACTCTTCTGTGGACTCTGGTAAGCAACAGAAAGTCCTTAGAGGATAAATCTCCCCAGACAACTGCTGGGCACTTTAAGGGTGCTGGGCCACTTCTAGTCAAGGTTATGGCTACTACAAATACCTTTCTGTTGTCTGTGTTGTCCTCACATTTTGATACAGGTGTGTATTATTCTAAAGGACTTAAACCTAAAGTACGGTGTGGACAATGTAGTCACCACCGATGGGGTGTGTGGAGTGGGTCTTGAGGCCAAGATAGAGTCCACCCACACTCACAAGCCACACCACTTCTTTATTTTATGAGGCTGAACTGTGACACAGATGGGATGTGAAATCTGGAGCAGAGTGAGTTCACAAGTCGTCCTCATTTCTCTCTCTCTCTCTCTCTCTCTCTCTCTCTCTCTCTCTCTCTCTCTCTCTCTCTCTCTCTCTCTCTCTCT
>JBCIKM010354774.1:0-11141 GCA_039654465.1 Melibe viridis
GCAGTCTAAGTTTGATGGTGGGATATTATAATTTTCTCTTTTATTTTGCCTGGTATTTATTTTGTGATATTTGATTTAGTATTCATCAATGGGTATGTTGATAAGTTTGTTTATGCCTTTGTAAAAGGTCGTGGTTTTTACCCTCGCTCTTTGTTCCTCTAAGGGAATCCATCGTAGCCTTTCCATGTTAGTTTTTGTGCTACCATTTGTGTATTCATAATTATTTGTTATAAAGTGTGCTGCATTTTTTTTTTACCTTTTCTAATTCATCTATCTGTTTTTTAGTATGGAGGTCCCACACACAACATCCATAGTTTAGTATTGGTTTCACTATCGTATTTACACACTTTTGCTTGATAACTTTTGGACAATTGGTTAGATTCCTTTTTAGAAAAGCTAAAGCTGTTTACTAGTTCTTAGCTTTTCAGCTTGCCTTTTGTGATGTTCCAGATTTCTGCTTCTTACACCATGGTTGTTAACATAGATTGATCCTAAACTCTACGTTTAAGAACGAGTGAAATTTCCTTGTTTGTAAATATTGCGTCCATGAATCCAAATGCTTGCCAGCCTAAAGAAATTATACATTTTATTTTTTTCTTCTTTTGATGAGGTTTTTGCAAAGATGTGTTGGCCAAGATATACATAGTGGTCTACCTTCTCTATTTCTTCATTTTCTATCATAACTGTTTGCTGGGTGTTAATAAAACCTTTGCACATGATTTTTGTCTTTTTGAGGTTCAGAAAAAAGTCCTACCTTTCTACTTTCTTCATTGAGGTAATGTAGCATTTTTTGTAATTCCTTCTAACTGTTTGCAAAGAGTATGATGTTGTCAGCAAATCAAAGATTGTTGAGATATTCACCATTTATTCATACACCCTTTCTTGACCAGTTTATAATTCAGAAGACAGTTTCTAGACAAGCTGTAAATAATTTTAGGGAACTTGTGTCTCTGTTTTACTCCTTTTTTCAAATTGAAGGGTTCAGAATCTTAATGGAGTCATAATATAATAGATTTATTGTTCTCATAAATGTGATGTAGGATATCTACGCAGACTTGTTCCACTCTTTGGCAGCTTATTGATTCCATGACTTTTGGTATTTTGACTGAATCAAAAGCTTTACTGCAGTCTACTAAGGCCATTGCAAGAGGTATGTTGCATTCAAGTGATTTTTCTATGACTTGATTTGTTGTGTGCAAGTGGTCAGTGTTTGGAAACCCCTTCCTGAAGCCAGCCTGCTCTCCTGGTTGGTTTTTGTTGAGGTCTTTTGAAATTCTGTTTGTGATTATCTTTGTAAATATTTTATATATGCAATTTAAAAGATTTATGAGTCGATAGTTATTGAGATCTTTTTTATCCCTTTCTTGTGAAGAAGTATTATAGTTGCAGTATTCCATTCATCCAGGATTTTACTTTGTTTCAGACACTCGTTAAAGAGTGTTGCGAGTTTATGTTTGCCTCATTTCACTTCTGGAATTACAAACTGAAGCAATGAGATAGATCAGGTCAAGTCAGATTGCTTCTGTTTCCAATTTGGGGACAATCTCTCGCCATTGTTCTCTGTTCCTTGCTTTGTCCATAACACTTCTTACATCTTTCTGTCCTGTCCATGTCTTAATAACATTGACCCATGTGTTCCTTTGTCTCCCCTTTTCTCTTTTCCCCTTAACTCTTCTATATGAAAATACTGACAGAATGCCTTTAGCTTGTGTGATGTGTACACAGTACGCAATTTTTGCTCGCATCATCTGTCTAAGTAATACAGCTAGTAGCTGGTGGTCTATTTACTTCTTTTAAAACTTTTTCATTTGATAACTTTTCTTTCCAGCTTATTCCCATCATTTTTCTTTAACTCCACATTTCAAAGGCATTTATTCTCAATAAATCTTCTTTTCTGAAAGTCCATGCTTCTGAAGTAAATTTCAAAACAGACCAGATGTAGCATTCTAAAAATCGGATCCAGCTTGTGAGCTCAATTGTCTTGTTGCACAGTAGGTTTTTCATTTTCATCATCTGACTCTCCGCTGTTCCAATCTTCCTTCTGATTTCAAACTTGCATCAGCTGTTGTCTGCTAAGTAACTTCCCACATATTCAAATTTTCTAGTCTGTTCAATGTTTTGATTGTTAACTTTGAAGTTTACTCTTGTGTATAGGCTAGAACTGTTTGATTTACTAACTACCATGGATTTGGTCTTTTTAGGATTGATTGTAAGTCCTTATGCAAGGCTTTTCGCATTTACGTGATTCAGCTTGTGTTGCAAATCCTGTTCACTTTCAGCTAGTAGCATGGTGTCATCGGCGTATCTTATGTTGTTTAGTGTGTAGCCACCAATATTTATTCCTTTCATCTCTTCACATTCTCTGAAAAATATATTCACCACTCAGACTGAACAAATCAGGTGAGGCAACACAGCCTTGTCTAACCTCTCGCTGTGTCTCAACCAATGGGGAGAGATCGTTTTCAATCTTGACTGCTGCTCTTTACTGTCAGTATAAGTTCCTTAGAACTTGAAGGTTTTCTTTTCCAATATCATATTTTTCTAATATTCATATCAATTTTTCGTTTTTGATTTTATCAAATGCTTTTTTGTAGTAACATAATTGTTCGCATTGCAAAGAGACCCTCTCTTGTGATAGAATTTTTACAAAAGGCAAATTGTCTTTCCCCGATTTCTCTGTCTATCATTCCTTTCTCTCTTGCTAGCACATCTTAAGAAGTAACTTGAAGTAACACAGTTTGACATTATGCTTATTGTCCTCTGCTCCTCATATTTGATAGTTTGAGGCTTTTTTGGTAAGGTAATGAAAATTGATGTTAGAAATTTGTCTAGAAACTTTCCTGAATCTTACAAATCATTCAGTTTTAAATCTACAAACATTAATGTAATATAACTCATTATGAAACACCCTGAAAACTTTTGTCATGGACGTTGCTAGGTGCTATAATTTTTCATAAATGCATGACTTACTAAATGACCCCAAAATGACGTGCATAAAAACAAACACCAAGTTTTGAGTAAGGGTCTCCTGATCCTTTGCACCTGCCGATTCTATAACCCCCCCCAATTCCCAATGATCGACTTGCCCATCCAACAACCATAGTTGTATTGCATATTTAAATTTGCATAGAGAGAACCAGCTTTGAAGACAACAAGTAAGGTCATAATTCTGAGGTCATATTCATTCATAATAATATTCTTTGTGAAAATAATCATCGATTTGAGTCAACATAAATCTTTGCGCATAAAGTTAAGACAATTTTAAGCAGTTGGTACTTAAAGAATTTAAATTTCTTAATCATATTTTCATATTTATATTTTTGTTTGGTTATAAATGTCATCAGTGTGAAATGTTTGAGTAGTGTTTTGGCATGGTGTTTTATAATACCATCATTGAACTGTATGGGGCTATATCCTGACTCGCATTTATTACTTGCAAGCTCATGATAGAAATTCGTGGTATATTATCAAGTGTGTCAAATTTGGTATCATGTAAAAGATCATTGAAAAGGCTTTTGATCTATATGATAAGAAGTAGGTCTGGGCAGTCCTCAGTGCACAGCTTAACCGCCAGACCACGGTTAAACTTTGCAAAGGACCATGCGCAAGGACCAGTCCTAGTCATAGTCCTTGGTCCTTGGTCTTCTTTGGTTAAAAAAGATCTGCCTCCAGCCCGTGCACAGTTAAAAAGACTGCTAATGGAACATGGTGCACCAGTCTTTTGTCGGTTAAACTTGCACACATGTTCTGATCCTGGCCAGAAGACTGGCGGTCGTAAACAACAAAGTGGGAGAAGGTGTGAAGCTGACCATGGGAGTATGCAGTAGGCAAGAGCATCCAATAAATTCTTTTCGTGGTGCTGACTGAGCACTGACAAGCCAGGGAGTGTTGACAGCTGGGTGCTAAAGTGAGTTGTCATCAGAAGAATGTTATTCCTCGGCAACTCAACCTCATCTTTGACCTTTGGCACTTGTTCTGTTTTTTTCCACCATTCACCACTCTCCCCCCCCCCCTTCCCCCTTCTTATAATGAACTATGGTTAAGAAGGACTGTGCACAGTCCTTGCTTGAAGGACTGGTCTTTGGGCAAAGGACCAAAGACAGCAAGGACCAGTCTTTTTAAGTGGTCCTTGCTCAGCTCTAACAAGAAGAGAGGTTTATAGACTCTGAGAGAAGGAAGGAAAAAGACTTGATCATGTAAGTTAAAGACAAAAATGTGAAAAAACATTTATCATTATTTCAACATCATTTCTGCATCCCATAAACAAATTCATTGAAGTGTTGGTTTTTTGGGTTTTTTTTTGGCAAATATCTGCTAAAGCAGACTTTCCAATCATGCTTAAAATGACCTTCTACCAAAGGCTTGTTGCATCTACTTGAAATTTTTATGCTACATGATAGCATCTGTACATTGTGGGTTCAAAGTTAATTTTATTCTTCTTAGGGGTAGTTGAAAAGCACCATTAACTGCTGGTATGATATTGACTCAGCATATCTAGTCTTTGATTTGCTGGCAGCAACTGTATTTGTTAACTAATCTCTGTGAAATTCCACAAGGTTACAAAAAGATTGTTGTATAAGAGCAACAAATCCACCGAAATCAATGCTAGCAATGTTAAGTTTTTGTCTCTTAAGGTTTGGACATTTTTTTCTCACATTTGATATCATGGATGTAACCAATATTTTGAAACACTCATTTCTATGAGGAATGTTAAAGCATGGACAAATAACATATTTCAATTTGTCACAAGAAAAAGGTAAGCTCTGTAGATTGATGCAAAATGCTTATATGATAAAGAGCATTTTAATTGATTAGGCTGTATTTTTGTACTTTTTTGTTTCACTTTGGTGAACCTTTTGGCTAACCTATGAATATGTAGGTACTTCTTGACTAAGGAAGTTTGAAAATTAAGATCTCCTCTTATTTGTATCTTGATATTCGTATATAGTATCCCCTGCATTTACTGTTTATTGAATTATGATAATTGAAACTAAACCCTGTGAAATAAACCATGTCATTGTTTCCAAAAGCATGTGTTGATTTGCGACTAATATCCATAATTGGCATTCACAGACTGGGCTCAATTCTGTACAGATGCTTTACTACGAGGACTTTATGTTGTTCAATAAAGGTTAAGATTTTGGCTGAAATCTTTTTTTTTTACAAAGAAAAATTGACGTTCTTTACATTGACGCTGCCAAAACTAAGGTCAAATCACAAAAGTACACAGAACTGTAGAGGAAAATCTATTGCTTAACTGTAGATGCCTTTATCCATAAGGTGATTTCATTTTTTGCCAGGATGGGTCATGATCAAATAATAGCGGTCATAGTCTTACCAACTTTTTCTTAAATTGTTTTTTTTATTTCATCGGAAAAGATGAATGGCATCGACAGCCATCAGAATTAAATCCTGTGGACAACGCAATATGGGATTTCCTCTCTGAAAAGGCCTACTGGAGAAGAAAAGAGAAATTAACTGAAAATGAATGAAAAGATCGGATTCTGGATGTTTTCACATCATCACTGTGTTTAAAATAAGGAAGAGCATAGTATGCTTCAAGGAAGAAGGGACTGCAAAAAGTCATCGCCAAGAGTGAAAGTCCAATGAAACAAATCCGATCTTAAAAGGTTAAGATATCCCCTCAGACGTCTATATTTCAGGGATGACAGTTTAAAAAATGTCAATCTCTCTACATACAGTAATTGAGAAATATTTGATACTAGCTTTGTAACCCGTCTCTGAATGTTTTCAATAGCAGTTATTGATTGCTTGTTAAACAGTGGATTCCAAATACAATAAACCTCATACTTCAATACTGAATGAATAATAGATTTGTATGAGGCAATAAAGGTGTGAGTATTAAAATATGTAAAGCTTCTATAAATTGCTTCAAGTAATTTATACACTCTTTTAACACATGTATTTATATGTTGATCAAGAGATAAAGTATGATCAAAGTAAACGCCTAGATCTCTCTCAGAGTCAGTTACAGACCATTTGTTTGATCCAGCAATGTTCACATAATATCCAATTAAAAAATTGAATTTTTCAATGTGTAGGACTTTACATTTAAAAATATTAAAATTCATTTGCCATTCATGACCCCAGTGAAACATTGCATATAAATTGTTTTGTAAAACATGACTATTTCCAGAGGAATCATAAATCTTAGTATTTTCAGCAAAAATCATACATTTACAATTGATGACATCAGATGATAAATATAATAGAAAGGAGCGACCTCAACAATCTTCCCTGTGGAATGCCGCTAAAGACAGTTGTGAACTGGAAACCCCAGTTCTCACAATTGCCTCTAGTTTCATATCTTTTGAGCGATGAACAATCGTTTATAGGGAACATTGTCAAATGCTTAACTAGAATCAAGATATATCATGTGTGTGAAGAAAAATTGCCCAAAACCAGAGCACTCAAAAATTATGTTATAATTACTCTAGTTTTTTTATAACTCGGCATAATTAATTATCAAAATCTTAATCAAACATTTGCACCCTTTATAATAATATCAATGTCATCCTTAGTATCAACAGATTTAGTGATGTCTTCCTTCAACTGGCCTTTACAGAATCTGCCATTACAGGAGTCGTGCTGACAGTTATTTGGCAAAATGTTTGACATAAGAAAAAGCATTACATTATCTTTAAGTATAGACTCAAGAACCAAAGCATTCATGTTAAACTAATTGGTCTGTAAGTAGAAGATTCACAATAATTCCCTTTCTTGAAAACAGCCGAGACATTGGCAATTTTCCAGTCATCAGGCAATCTACCACACAAAACAGACTTCTTGAAAATAATCATAACAGGCGACATCATTTCATTTGCTACATCTCAAAGAAGATAAGGATGAAGACCATCAGGGTCCATGCTTTTGGACTTTTCAAGTTTCATCAGTTTGTCTAATTCTTTCACTTTTGCCATGATAATTTCTGATAAGGTTTTCAGGTTTCGATCTATTTCCAAACTAAGCTCTAAAAAGCTCTAAAGGTCTAAAATCTTCCCAAACAAAAACACTTGTAAAAAAGGAATTGAACAATTCAACCTTGTCTCTGTTGTTGTTCATCTTACCATTGGTTGTTGTGTTTAAAATACCTATTCCAGTTTTTGTTTTCAATATTTTGTTAATATAATTCCAGAAGCCCTTGACATTTGTTTTATATTCAAATACTATTTTCCTCTCAAACAAAGCAATGGATTTCTTGATTGAACCCTTTGTGTTATTCCTCAATCTGACTTGCGTTTCCTGTTTCAGTTTTCTCACATTATGAGTCATCCAAAAAGGCTTGTAATAAAGCTTACATTTTACAAGAGGCACAAATTTAGATTCTACTTATTTTAACTTGTTTTTCAGAAAATCCATGCATTGTGAAAATCTTTGTCTAAAAAATCAATAGAAGTCAATTTTTATATGCAGGCATCAAAATCTCCCTTAGAATAATCATGAAAAGATTTGGGAGTATTCTGCATATATGATTTTTGTTGATCTCTAGAGCTGACTGTCTTTTTAAAAGATTGCTCATAGAGACAAAATTCTGATCACAGAGGAAAAAACAAATAGATATATATTTTTTTTAACTTATTTAAACCAATTATTGCATTTTGACTGTTCTTCTGATAATTAAGATTGTATTCCTGAGGATCAGAACTCTAAAAAACAGTAGTTGTCCTTTCAGTTCTGGTTCAGTTGAAGGCGGTTTTCATGGTTGCTGTACTATTGACAGGATGGGGAAAAAGTGTTCCTTTAGTTTCAAATCTTTTGTAATATTTGGCATTTTCAATCTCGATTCTGCTCTCATTTTCCAACATGAATCTCATTCTAACCATGTTGTTGAGTGCCGGTTTATCCAGTGCCATCTTACACACACCAGCATATCGGATCATTACCTTGGATTTTGTTTCCTTGTATTGTTTGCAATGAAGTAAGGAACAAAATTTATACAACAAACACAAATTTGATTGTACAGTCAACAATTTGAACGGGCAAATAGGATAACTTCCATGATTGTTCTTTTTGACCAAATGGCTTTGAGGAAAACCAGCCACCAAGAAATCTTATTGATTGCTTGATTAGGTGACATACCATGAGAACATTAATATATTTCATAAATGTCCTGTATGCCTGTTACTATTACATGTCATTTGGTTCTATTTTGAATTTTTTTTATTAACTATGTGCATTCCTTAGTCTTTCATTGGAAGAAATGAGACAGTTTGATAATAAATTCGCTTTAAAATTATTTTTGTATCAAATTTTGTATGTAGAAGAAACATATTTTTTTTACTCCTGTGAATAATACACCTCGTGGGGCAATGAAATAATTAATCAACCTGAATTGATGATATATTCTTTGAAGAACAACAATGTACATAACTATCTTTACTATTCCCAACTATACCTTTTCTTTTATATCTACAGTAATGGATTGTAGATTTGAAGTAATTTATGCTCTATAAAAAAAGTCAAGCTGACTGTTACACTGTCAGTGGGCAGGAAACGTTCAGGAAGATGCACTTTGCTTTTTTTTATTTCACATTATGTGTCTTGTTCTGTTAGATAACTTTGGCTCTACTTGTTGTTCTTTTGTCTGTATGTGTGTTTAATCTGGTTTTTGGAAGGCGATATTTTAATCCTTGTAATTATCTCTCTCTCTGGGAAATGTTTGTTAGGTCTGATATCCCCCCACCCCCTGTAAATAATCTCTCTGTGAAATGTCTGTGAAGGCTGAAATATTTACCCTCTCTGTGAGGGTTGACATTTTTTTTCCCTTGTAAATGATCTCTGTGTGAAAATGTCTCTGGCAGAGACAGAGCATACCTACTCTTTTGCTAACTATTCTAACCTCTTGCTTTCCTCTTGGGCGCCTCTGTGATCCTGTTGTGTCATGGTGCTCTATAATCACCAATAAACAAACAAACAGAAATCTGAGCTCAAAATGGTGCATTGTGCGAACGACTTCAATTTTTAACATCATCTCCTGTCAAGAAAAAAAAATGGATAAAAAACAAAATAAAACAAAACAAAAAACAACTAGGTGAAAATGAGGGGAAAAGTACGACACAACATAGAACTCTTGATGTCTTCTTGTTTCAGAGATATTCGCATGCTTCATATTTCTAAAAAAAACAACAACCAAACTCAGCATTTTGATATTCCATAAATTGAAACATTTTTTTAAAAGGAAAGAAAAATCAAGACAAAATTCACGTTCTATATACTCTTTCTCTCTCTCGCTCTCTCTCTATATATGTCTCTCTGTGCCAGGCAGTGTGTACGTTTGTCTGTCTGTCTGTCTGTC
This sequence comes from Melibe viridis, assembly GCA_039654465.1. Lineage (NCBI taxonomy): Eukaryota > Metazoa > Mollusca > Gastropoda > Nudibranchia > Dendronotidae > Melibe > Melibe viridis. The sequence goes on from JBCIKM010354774.1 coordinate 9,317, forward strand.
TTCTCTCTCTCTCTCTCTCTCTCTCTCTCTCTCTCTCTCTCTCTCTCTCTCTTTCGCTCACTCCCCTTTATCCTTTCCCCAATGACTTCCACGCACACCTTGATTGATAAATGGACACATCACGTCCCTAAGATTGCAGATAGGCACACTGTTCAGAGTCCGTGAGAGTTAAACAGCAAACCACGTAGCAAGCGATCTGGACTATGGGTTGTTCTGAAAGTGATAGTGATTGGAGGAATATCTGCCTCCATTACTGGTGCCATTTGACTTTTCTGCCCAGGCCTGTTTGGTAGTGGCAGCTGCACCGCCACCCGCAGCACCAGCTGCATCAGCGGGTTACACAGGTTTCACGGACGAAGTTGACGAGAACTGATCGCTGTCCTCAAAGGCTTTCAGAGCGATGACAATGGCCACAATTGACACCACAACTGTACAGGCTGCTACGATGCCAATCACGACAATAATGCTCAAACCACTGTCGTCGTCGTCGTCATCGTCATCGTCGTCGTCAGCACTGGTCGTACTGGCGCCAGTCGTAATACCCATGAAAACTTGTGGGAGTCTACCCCCGGCCGGGATACTAAAATTGAAACTAGAGAGGCTGCTGGATTCTGAGGATGCTTCTGAGGAAGAAGAAGACCAGGGACTGCTGCTACTGCTGGGTCAATAGGACGTGTCTGTAGTTTCTCCGGTCGACTCCGAGGTAGCACTCGTGGACGACTCGGTGGAAAACTCGGTGGAGTTGGTAGCCTCAGAACTTGGGACATCAGTGGAGTTGGTAGCCTCAGAACTTGGGACATCAGTGGAGTTGGTAGCCTCAGAACTTGTGACATCAGTGGAGTTGGTAGCCTCAGAACTTGGGACACCAGTGGAGCTGGTAGCCTCAGAACTTGGGACATCAGTGGAGTTGGTAGCCTCAGAACTTGTGACATCAGTGGAGTTGGTAGCGCCGGGGCTGGTGACGTCTGTAGAACTGGAGCTCCAAGGAAACGTGCTGGACACGGATGTAAACTCTGTAGTGTCCTCTGTGGTCCCGGTGGTCCCAGTAGCAAAAGCGGTTGACCATGGAGTCGAGGTGGAAGACGACGCCGTGGCCTCTGGAAGGTGGAGGTAATAATAGCCAAGTGCAGGATTAAAATTCAATTCTCCCACACAGACTCGGAGCAAAGGAAGGTGGTGAATTTTTAAAAAAAGTTTACTTTTGTTCGTTGCATCAAACAAACAACAAAAACCCCAACAAACAACAAAACAAGAAACACCCCCCCCCCCCAAAAAAAAAAAGCAAAACAAAACAAAACAAAACAAATACAACAACTCAAACAATCACTAGAAAACATAAACCAATAAAATCGAATATACAATACACAACGATAAACTAAATGAAACTAAAAGTGCAAAATACCTAGGGGTAACAATAGATAACAAACTTGACTGGAACAGCAACACTCATGCCATATGTAAAAAGGAATCTAACCAATTGTCTAAAAGTTATCGAGGAGAGGTGTGTTAATACGATAGAGAAACCAATACTAAGCTATGGATGTTGTGTGTGGGACCGCCATACTAAAAAAATCAGATAGATGAATTAGAAAAGGTCCAAGAGAATGCATCACGCTTTATAACAAATAATTACGAATACACAAATGGTAGCACAAAAACTAACAAGGAAAGACTACGATGGATTCCCTTAGAGGAACAAAGGGCGAGGGTAAAACCACGACCTTTTACAAAGGTATAAACAAACTTAACGACATACCCATTGATGAATACCAAATCAAATATCACAAAATAAATACCAGGCAAAATAAAAGAGAAAATTATAATA
>JBCIKM010354885.1:0-7500 GCA_039654465.1 Melibe viridis
AGAGGGGGAGAGAGAGAGAGAGAGAGAGAGAGAGAGAGAGAGAGAGAGAGAGAGAGAGAGAGAGAGAGAGAGATCATATTATATCACAAATGTGTAATTCGCAATGACATTAAAGTGGGGAAAAGGGTTGTGGAGGATGTGAATATATCTTTGGGTTGCTTGTTACTCTGCCTTTTTTGTGAGGGTGAGTCTCTTTTGCCATTCTGTCTTGAGTAAGGAACCCTTACAGTGGTTTCCTCTGACAGGATTGATCATATAATTGATTACTCTAGATCAGGATAGATTTTATACATTGATAATTTTTTATCAAATTTCTAAAAAGACGGTTGGCTTCATGTACAATCAGCAGTTTTTGGCAGGTAAGCCAGACTGTTGGGTTGGGTAATTTTGCTGATATCATTACTCTTATGATATACTGTGAGGAATTGGGATCAATTCAAACAAATTTTTCACCAACAAAAGGAATAAGCATGGCAACAAAATTTGTGTAAATTTGTAAACATAAAGAAAACAAAGGTATTTTCGTTATTGGCCTCTACGAATTGTTTCTCCCATTTCTGGGCTCTTCAAGAACTAAAACTAGAGAGGCAGTCTTTGAAGCAACCCAGAAATTGGAAAATCACTTTGTACAGGCCAATAAGGTCATTTTTTCTGTTTTGCTTGATTACAAATAGCTCCCTTCTGGTTGCGCACTATTCAATCACTCGGTGTGATAAGGAGCCCACCAATTCATTGTTTTCAGTTCTCTGTATACATATGTTTAAAAATCGATAGAAAAAAAATACTAACAGACTGAAGTCTCTGTGCTCTTTGTTCAAACAAATCTGCCTTTATTTCACTATTACAGGTGTTTCTGGTAGAGAAAGTTGGCCGACGCCCCCTTCTCCTTTACCCTATGATTGGTATGCTGATTTGCTGCATTTTTTTATGCGTCTTCTCCAATTTGAAATCAATAGAGTCGTTAATGGTAAGCTGTTCGTTTGTCTGGGTGATGTTATTTCTTCTTGTTCTCATACAGCTCATTTTTTCACCAGGAGACTCAGACTGAGAGAGTTTTATCTTATGTGTCAGTTAGTAGTCTCACTACATTCAGCCATCTAAAAATGCAAAATCTGCTTAAGATATTACAGATGAAGCAAAAATAATTTGTTTTTTCTTAAAAGGCAATTGTTGAGAATCTATTTAGTCTATAAGTTTTTGGACTATGAAAAGGCAACTCTTCAATGTCTACACATCGATATTCTGTCTATTTAGGTCATATAACCCAGAGATTCTCCAAATGGCCAATGGGACAAAGCAATTCCTATTAAGCATTTTGGGTTTTTGTGTGTGTTGTCATGGGTTTAATTCCCGATGGGGCCATTGTGCTTCTCCATACATACACTCATTACAAGGGCCATTGACTACTGATATTCTCTACTTTACAGACTCCCTAAAACTACCTTCAGCAAATTCATAAACTACAAAATAGAGCGGCAAAGACCATAACTTAGATTTAAACAAGAGACCATATCATTCACGTTCTCCTTTCACTCCACTGGCTTCCTGGCAAGGAGAGGGTCTAATTCAAGATAGCCTGCCTTGTTTATAAAAATGCCCATGATATCATGCCCACCTAAGTTCTCTGGTAAACTTACGCAGAAGTAATGGCGGGGAGCAGACACCTTGAATCAAAGATTGTGAAAATAGTAATTATATGAATACGGTGTCAAGAGCAGGACAAGACAAAGCCATAGAGAATCTTTGAAACTTACAACAGCTTTCTCATCTACTTCGGTCATTTGCACTGCTACAACTGGAGACAAAAATACCACCTTCATCGCTCTCCACCAGACCTTTTATTTTTGTTACCTCATCAGTTTTGAATACCTTGTCCCCATCAACACAAAACCTGTTTGACTCTTTAGGCATCTAGATTAGAACTAAAACAGAATTATCTAAGACCTTGATCCCAGGCCTTCTACACCCATTTGTCTCATAGCTGGGTTGTAAAGCCAAAGGGGCGACATAAAACTCCATTGGTGTCTCAGCATGAATCAACCTGTGAAGACTTTAACCCTGCCACTCTCCTTAGTGGGTCTACTCCTGTCTCTTGTCTTCTAGTTAGAGCTATTGTCTTGTTTTTTCTAGCCATCTCTGGAGTGCTCTCTTTCACAAACAAACATACACTGCTATTTTGTGTTCTGTTAGATGATCTTGGCTCTCAAAATTCACTAAGGGTTTTTTTAGTAATGGACCAATTGATGTGATATCACACACAGCTTTTCTATGAATGATATGTAACAACAAAATACAGCCATTTTTTAAGATTTCTTTCATGTTTTTTTTTCGAAATTGACATTGTCACTCTTATTTACATTGAACTCAAAAAAAGTTGTTTTATTTTCAAAGAAGGGCTATATTTTCTACTTTAGATATCATCAAAGAATACACTTGCAAAGTTTGAAATAAATACATTGAAATTCAATGGAGCTCCAGGCTTTTTAAAGTGGGCATTTGTAGGGTTGTCAAAACCAATATGACAGTGTTTCCATAATAAACAAGAATACTTTTTATATATTTCTCATTGGATTTCCTGCTAGCATGAACCCAATAATAGCAAAAAAACAAGGCAAAAGACCTCTCATTTCATTAGTTTAGAAAATTACTCTCAGGACCTGCCCCTTCCCTTAAAGCTGTTTTTACCCTATGGAATGAATAGGAGTAGAAGTAATATTTTTTTTCCATAATAGGATGGGATTAGAATACATGCATATGTTTTTAAACTATTTTGCATTCTTTATTTCTTCTGTACTGAAATTCTGTCATTTTTTTCTTTACAGGTATATGAACGAAATTTTGCCTACGTTTGCCTCTCTGGGGTTTTTATATACGTGTTATGCTTCGCTCTCGGGCTGGGTGAGTGTCCTGTCATAGAAATGATAAATAGTACCTCAGTGCTTATAATCTTCCGCGGATCTGCAGACTTGGTCATTATTTGTCTTTGCTGCAGGCTGATTTATATGATACATTTAATTGTAGGATGTAATTAGGTACGGTCCAATTTTAAGCAGAACTGTTGAGGTTGCAACCAGCTGGAAAATTTTTCCTTTTGTTTTTACTTTTACTCCTTGTTATCAGCACTGATACATATCACAATAGGAATTTTTTCAGTCTCAGACAAAATTAATTTGATGGCATGCAAAATTTGTCATGGGTCCAGAGCCTTAAGGAGATGAGTGACAGATGGAGTGTTACCAGCTGACCCCCCCCCCCCCTCAAAGGGTCCACTCCAAATCTGTGGCCAACAAATCACATTAGAAGTGATGAAAAATCTTTTATTGTTGGGCAGTGGGTGGATTTGTGCAGGTATTCTAAATATTGTCCTTGCAGAGAAAACATAATCGGAACATTCAAATTGTGTAATGACAACTGAAATTTCTGCTTACAAATCTCTCTGATGCAAGTAGGGAAATGCCTTTGCTATATCAAGATCTCATGTCACGTAGCCTTAGCTTCATTAGAATTAGATAGTTATTGATTTATTTCGGCTCTTTACATTTCAGGTCCAATTCCTTTCCTTCTGGTTGGGGAGATATTCAGGCAGGAGCCCAGGGCAAGTGCGATGAGTATATCGACAGCTTTTAAATGGATCAGCGAATTGACTTTGGTCATTTTTTTCCCAATCTTGTTTGTGAGTATTTCAAGTTTATCATCCGTTCAGCTTAATTCATGTGCACACACTCAAACACACACACACACATACATACACACACACACACACAGATACATGCTCACACATACTCTCACACACTCACTCAAACACACAAACACACACGCACACACACTCACACACACACACACACACACACACACATACACACACACAGATATACACTCATACATACACTCACACACTCACTCAAACACACACACACACACACACACACACATGTGCACACTCGCAACATACAGACACACACACACACACACACAGATACCCGCTCACACATACACTCACACACTCACTCAAACACACACACACACACACACACACACACATACACACACACACGCATTCACACCCACACACACGCGCACACAAACACAAACACTATTAAGGCGGGATGTCTAAATTCAAAAAGGAACTTGCCTTTGGTCACATCAACCATCCCCAAGAATTCTTGCCAGAAGAGATCATGTTTAGACCCTTGCACTGATTACAGTCTAATAAAGCTCTCGTCTTTGAAAGTTGGCAGCTTTTTCAGTTACTTATACTTATAACTTTATTTTGATTCAATTTCTTTTAATTGCCTAAATATGCAGCTTGTATTGTCATTTGTGTTTTATAATGCGTTCTCTTATAATGGCCTTGAAGTGGAAGTGTGTTGTTTTGGGCCAAACTGGCAGTTTGCGGATGGGTGAAGACAGTGATACATGCCATCTCTCACTTTCTAGATAGCACAAACTGCTGTTTTCAACCTTCTTAGAAGTGGGATACAGGGGGGAGTGGAGGGAGGAGCTGCCTAAAACAGTAGAAGAGAATTATTGTGTTGGTGTTATCCAGGAAAACTGCAGATTGTCAACAACACGACTTTCAGGAGGAATCAAAAGCATGATTATTTTGATTGATGCAAAAACATATTACTTATTGTAAATGTGGAATATGTGTGTATAGGGAATAACAAATTTGGAAAAAAAATTAACACAAGACTGTTTTCCTGGACGGCGATGATATAATGACATTGTTAACCACTTTTTAGCCTCAGCAATTGGTGCATTGGACATCATTATCTATGGTACTGCTCTTTCTTTACTTATTTACACCTTGACACCACCACCACCACTACCACCAACCCCCTTCCAGGAATGGGCCATCTACAAGGGACCTCAATCTTCCTCTGACCTGGGCTGTCTTCTCCAGCATTGACAATGGTCCATCTTCTGTCCTTATGTCTGGAGGTCCCTTTGCCAGGTGTTTCTTGACCAGCCTCTCATCCTCTTCCTTTAGGCTATGTGCAATGAGTTACCTGGTCCTTCGCGTTGCAGGTTTGGCGTGAGGTTAGCTCTGCCCTACATCGTAATAATGCTACTAATTAAAAGGAAACTCTCCTTTCACATGTAACATTATTATCATGTATCCCTTTCCTGGTGAAAATTGTTGACGTTGTCAGAAGCTGAATTCATCTTCGTTTTTTATCATTCGTTACTTCAACAGAATATACTACAAGAGTTTGTGTACCTGGTGTTCAGCACTATCCTTGCTTTCACCATCGTGTTCACCTTCTTCTTTGTCCCTGAGACCAAGAACAGAACGTTTGACGACATTGCAAACTTGATCTCTCAAGGAGTGAGAGGAAGGAATGGAGGGAAAAGCAACAAACTAAATATCAATGGAGAAGAGAGAGAACCAATGAACAATACAAGCGTTTGAATATTTGTCTTTTTTTATGTTAACAATAATAGTTATCTCCAGGGTTTTGGAGGTTTTTTTCATCACTTAAAGACTTTATTTATTAAACAACTAAAACCACTGCTGATAATCTCACTTTTTTTTAGTCTAAAATGGAATCCGTTTTTCAAACAAAGCTGATCAGGGGCCAAATTTGTATTATTTCAGGCATTCTGAAGAAATATTCATGACTCAATCATAAATTTTGTTAATTATGAACCATGCGTCCATGAAGAAAAAAGTTTAAACAGTTCAGTGGTCCCGCATTTACAAGCATGTTCAAAAGGAAAGTCTTAGATAGATTGGCTCTAATTGAAGTTGAAATTTTGGGCTTAGGCCATCTTGGAATATTTTTATTCTTTTGACCTTTTTTTTTAATGTCAGCACTGTAAAAGAGATGACGGAAATGTTTGCCATGGATAAACTCTGTAGAATGATGCAAAGAAAAAGTCTTAATTTTACCTGTTATCATTGAAAATATTGACTATCAAATGACACCTCCTTTCCTCTTGGGCGCCTCTAAGACCCTAAGATGTTGTGCCGTTGATCAGCAATAAAATAAACAAATATTTGTGGCCCTACCACTTTTGAATTCTCTTTGTATTAATATTAGTCGATGTGACCATCAAACTGGTTTGAAGGTCACACTGATATTAGTACATGATGACAAAAAATAAATGTCCATAAATATTAACTGATTAAATTAAAACTTCAAATCAAATATACCATTTATATAGCACTTATTTTCGGTCATCACCATCTTCTAAGCGCTTTACAATAACATATGCCTGGCAGACAACCAACATATGACTAGCCAATCAGCCTGTTAGGCATCAAGTTCAAGGAAATCCAAGAGGTATCTAGGAGCCAAATCGGAATTTCCAAAACAGTCAACTTTTAAAAAAATTGTTTTACATATTAAATATCATAAGCAGGGAATTAGGGAATTTTTGAGTGAAAAATAATAACTCTCTCTTAAGTTATTGCAGTCTGTGTCTGAATTTAAATTAGGTCATTCAAACACGCTCAGTTATTTTGGGATTTTTTTTCAGCAAATCAACTATCTCAATATTACAATGGCATATTCGTTTTATCTTAATACCATGAGAGATTGTCATTATTTAATGCGACAAACACAATCTCCTTTATTTTGAATGAAACCTCAGTTGGCAAATGAGCAACAAATTTTTTTAAAAATGGTGGTTGCAGAGGTGGTGGTGATGGTAATGATTGGTTATTTATGCCCTTAACTTTGTCAATTTGTACAATAACAGCCTTGTCAATTGTACCGTTCAGTGTCTGGAAATGACTGAATGAATATTACAGCAACAGTAATTGCAATTTTTTTTTTACTTTGCAATTACGTTGACACATTTTATTCGATATACCCCTATCTAGTCTATTTATGCATCGTGCATTATATCGAATTCTTATGACTACGTGTAATATTATATCTTAGCTGGGATACAAAAAACACCATTGTAGGCCTCTCATGGACCCTAAATATTGTATTGCATTGTTATTGTAATTGCATTGTATTGTACTGTACTGTTTTGTATTGCATTGTATTGTATTGTATTGTATTGTATTGTATTGTATTGTATTGTATTGTATTGTATTGTATGGCAACAGTAATTTTGATTCAGGCTGTACTTACAAACCCCTTTTAAATTTTTTATTTTGAGTGAGTCTGCTGTGTCGTTATTCATGACGGGTATATCATGAGACAGCTACCCATCTTTGAGGAGCTTCATGGTGCATTATTAAGCCCTGCCTAGGTATGTCAGTTGGTAAGGTGTTCAAATCGCACGTTGAAAGGTGAGGGTTTGAACCCTGGCCGGGGCTATTGTGGTTTACCATATGCGACATGGGTAATTCATGCCTTTGCATCAAGTGTAATCATATCGATGGTTTACATAGCATTCATAGAGCGTGTATCCACCGAGGTGTGTTATAGACCTTACAATGCTATTACAATACATTCATCGCTAAACAACTTACACATTGATGGCTACCTGCAAGAACAACTATCTCCATAATTTGGCCAAACTGGAGCTCAAGACATTTGG
>JBCIKM010354995.1:0-11140 GCA_039654465.1 Melibe viridis
CACACACACACACACACACACACACACACACACACACACACACACACTCACACACACACACACACACACACACTCACTTCCTCAAAGAAGCAAATGTTGCTGCACTGTTACATACATCGAGTTCTGTGCCTTTTGCAGGGTGTGAAATTGAACACTTTCAGTTCACCGATTCGCCAGACTTGAGGTATGAAATAATGTCTATGCACCTCTTTCAGAGCAAATTGTGAACGTTGTCTAATTCATATACGACCGTGTGCACTTCATAAACGACCTTGTGCACTTCATATACGAACTTGTGCACTTCATAAACGACCTTGTGCACTTCATATACGAACTTGTGCACTTCATATACGACCTTGTGCACTTCATATACGACCTTGTGTACTTCATATACGACCTTGTGCACTTTATATACGACCTTGGCCACTTCGTTTGCGACCTTGTGCACTCCATTTACGACATAGCCAATTGAAATTCGACAAAACTATAATATAGAGTTATTCTGACATCGGTTGAGGTTATAAATATCTGTATGAATCAATTTTATTAGATGCTGATGAATTTGTTGCTTAGCAACGTGTTTTAGTAACGTCACAATATTGCTTTTGCTTTGTAGTATCGGATTCCTTTTTGGATTATATGGTGTTGTAATAATGTTGTTTTTTGTTTGACTTTACAATGAAATCCATTCAAATTTCATCCACTCATTTATAACTTTGCATGACAGCAGAATTGTAACATAATTGATTTGTCAAATTTGAACTGACTATGTCGTATATGAAGTCTACAATGTCGTATTTGGATTGGACGATGTTTGAATTTGCTCTGGAAAAGGTCTAAAGTTATTTGTATCATAATTTTCACACAACTTAATGATATTATGGTTAGTTATCTGAGGCGGTTTAAAATCAATTGAGGTCAAGGTTTTACATAAATAATACTTAATTACTGCCTATTAATCTACAGTTCTAGAATAGAAGAAAAGAGATATTTTCTTTTGGTATATAAAAATGATTCCATCACTGTCAATGTTAAATATAAGAATTTACGTGGCAAAACGAGGAGATAAGAGTTACCTCCCCTTTTACACAGCGAGGGAGAAGTTCAAGGGTATTTTTGCTATAAAAATTCCGGAGGAGGAGCTGCCCATAGCAGGCAGTAAATGACATGTAATTAACCATGATATTCTTGGTTTTCATTTGTGTCCTTTAGTACGCAATAAATTCTGTCATTTTGACTCTATGCACACGCGAAGACGGGTGCTCGCTCACGCTTGTATGTATGTATGTATGTATGTGTGTGTGTGTGTGTGTGTGTGTGTGTGTGTGTGTGTGTGTTAGAGAGCGAGAGAGACAGAGAAAGAGAGAGAGAGAGAGAGAGAGAGAGAGAGAGAGAGAGAGAGAGAAGAGATTTTGTCAGTATGCCGTTGTGAAGGTGTGTATGTGTGTGTGTGAATGCGTTTTTTGTTTTGTTTTTTGTTTTTTGTCTAGTTTCTGGTCTGAAAGAAAATAGTAGTTTGTCAGTATCGTCTGCACGCGATATCAAAATGCCATTAAGTTATCACGTGCCTAATTCTGGGTTGTTTGATTTTTGTTTTGTTTTTTGTTGGTGTTTTTTTTTTCATTTTGTTTTTCTTTTCTTTTCTTTTTTTTCATGTTTTAACAACAACAACAAAATCGACAGTCGGTCCAAAATTAACATGATACCAATGTCACTTTGAAAGGGGAAAAGCAAAACAAAACAACAACAACAAACAGACCATCAAAAAAAAAAGGAAGAACAAGAAGCCAAAAGCAAAATAGTTTTAAAAAATTAACCCCACGAACGCAAAGAACAAAAAAATTGTACCCAAAGTCGATAATATTATTCCATATCTGCCCTATCTGCTTGCAGTCCATTATCAAAGAACATCGCTTTTTGTTTGGTATCCTGACACTGAAGAACGTTTTGTTTTTTTTTCTCCCGCGTACCAAGACCCTGGCACTTGAGTCAAAATCCTCAAAAAGATAACAAGCAAAAAAAAAATTGTTACCCAAAGTGACTGTTCGTCCGCAGTCTTAACGTTATTATGCCACTGTACGTCACAGGTAAAACCATTGGGTAAAGGTAGACATTCGAACACAACAATTGTGTTCATTCTTGAAGTCAATCACAACATAAATACTTTCGGTATATGACAAAGTTCAGCTTTTTTTAACTTTTTTTTTCACAAACCAGTATTTTTGGCTTTTGTCAGTTAATTCAGCAAAAATGTATCCGCCCATGTCGAGATCAGATGTGAGCGTCTTGCACTGTATTGGGCACCGTCCAGAACATATTATTGTACAACACTTCCATGCCAAATTCGGCAAAACAATAATAACTTCCTCGATATGACGTCAACAAGGGTAGAAATGGAAGGAGGAAATAATGTGAATTAATTTTCACGGTGACATCAGACAAAAACGAAAAACCCAGTCTAATTATAACACCACTTAATCATATATGAATCTGACACTAGGCAAAAATAAGTGACGTCACAAAAAGACGTTCAAATTTCACCATTGCCAAGTGCAAATTCTGTCACACCTTATAAACTCCATTCACACTCGATCCATTCATCCATACCCTCGTCTGGAAATGCTGTATTTCCTCCGGAAAATTTGAATAAACGCCCGTTATTGGTCTTCCTCAATGAGCAGATACCACCAAAGGCAACAGCAGCTATTGGCTTGATCGAGTAATACCCCTTGTGTATTTCTCATTACGCAACGCAAGATTAGGCACGGTGGACTGATCATCTGGCTGTCTTCATTTTTTGTGATCCAAAGGTTTTCTGCTAAGGTGGAATGAGTGGATATGGATAACAAAACAACAAAGCAAATCAGTTTCTAATATGAAATGGAAGACATTCACATTCAATGCTCTGGAACAGTTGTAAAATAATGAAATGAAAAGGGGGAAAATAAATACGAAATATTTTAAAAACAAAAAGACTTTTTACAAGAAAAAAACAAAAGGAGTGGGTTGTTAATGGGGCAAGGAAAATAAAAGCAGAGGAGATGGGTTGGAGGTAATCAGAATCAAAAAGACAAGAAATAGGACGATTCGAAAGATTCGCATTTCGAATACAACTTTAAACGGATTAACAGAGATTGCAAGAAAAAGGATGAGTCGTTGCTATAGTAACCGTAAGTAACAAGCATTGCCTATTAACAGCACTCAGCTTCGCCATGTTAGGAAATCCGAGAAAGATGTCGGTGGTCGGTGGTCGGGGGTCCAAACTTGCCCTTGCACACAGACAGACAGACAGGACACGACACGCATCCTGTGTTTGTGCTTCTGAATAAGATTAGACTCTGGACGTCTGATCCGGTGACGTCACGCTTCTTGCTTTTGCAATTTTAAATGATATGCAAATAATTATGTATGAGGGAAAACACTCGTAGTTTCCGAGAGTAGAAACTCATTTAGATACGCTTGAATTCTAATAATATTTCGTGTTATTCGTACTTTTAACATTCTTTTTTTTATACTATTTTTTTCTTCCTTTCCTTCCCGTTTATTGTGTTTCTATGCAATCTTCATCCAATAAGTTCCTGAGACGTAGTTATTAATATAACTACCAGCGATCCAACCAGGGCAGGGTCCAGTGGCTGAGACAGTCTTTATGTATTGCGGTGCCCCTTCCGGATTGGTTTTTTTTTAAAGCTTTTGTTTGGGTTTTTTTGTTTTGGTTCTTTTCGGTTTTGGTTGGGTTTTTTTTTTGTTTGTTTGTTTGTTTGTTGTTTTTTTTTGTTTTTTTTTAAAAGAATAATCCATTTCTGCAAATGAAAACAATTATCAAGCTGACAGCCTCAAAAGGCTTAAGAAATTCTCTAAGCAAAACTTTCAATTATTCTGCAATTACACAATAATTTCTGTTTTATACAATCTATCGATTTTCAAGAATCATAGACTGAAAAAGGAGCCTTTATAAGTGCATCGAATTTAATTATTTCAGCCCTTTTTTCCCTCGCAGGATCTAAGAGAATCAATATGAAGCATTATGAAATAAAAATCTGAAATATGTAGAAATGTTTCTTAGTTATTGTTTTATAAATAACATGTCTATAAAATGTCAGATTATGTTATGGGACCAAAAGTTCATGCATTCCACAACCTGAAGTTACTTCTGAGCACCAGTAGTTCATTTTTATATGATGTTTCGGCCCGATAAATTGACAATTTTGGACACGTTCTTCATTACATTAAAGCTGAGAAACTTTTTTTTTAAATTGTCAAAATATGTCTTTTACAATGCTACACAATTAAATAGAAGTATGCACTGAAATCCAGCAAGGAAAAGAAATGGGGCTAAAATCTGGCACCACTACCTTTTTCCCACGTTCTTAACTCTTTTTTCGGACGTCAACTTCAAATGGTTTATTTGTAGTTCAAAAATTGTATGCTTACAAAATCATTGACATCTTTGCAATGGAAATAATTTCAGCTTTTATGAGGTTTAAGTTTTGATATGTTTTTGGTTTTTTTTTATCCACGGAGGTCGAGAACTAGAAAACAAACAAACAAACAAAAACAAAAAACAAATGGAATTGCTTTCACCTTTGAGCATTGCTATGCTATTAGTGGACAGAATCTAGGTGAACAGGGTGTGGGAAATGATGAGCAATGGACGAATTTAGAAACAAATTGTCTTACTCGATTCTAGAATTAAAACTGATTGAATTTCGCTTAATATTAACACCTCTCAACGTTCCCCATTCCTGCTTTTTCGTCTCCTTTTTTTTTTTTTTTTTTGTTTTTTTTTTTTTTTTTTGTCTTGTGTAGAGTTGGATCAATAATAATGGACGCCCATTTAAGAGATAATCGGGTGGAATTCAAGAGACACAGTTACTGATGATCCTTATATTATGGCCGTAATAAAGGTTTTTTTTATGTTTATGGTTCATCGAGACAAATGAAAAGAAGAGAAAAAAAACCATTAAAACCAAACCAGAAACATCTTAAAGCCTTAACACTTTTTCGGCCAAAATATCGCCTATAATTGGTTCATTCACGCCCATTTTAAGGAAACTGAGAGTGGTCTCCCTTTTGTGTGGCGGAGGCCAGGAAGAATCTGGCCCGCCATTAATCTTCCAATGCCCCACCAGGAACCTCTATTGTTATAAACGCCCACATTTTATCGAAAAATCGGAACGTTTTGGGCTGGGTTTGTTTTGGTTTTTTGTTTTTGTTTGTTTGTTTGTTAGTTTATCTTTTATAGTTTTTGTTTTTGCATCTTTTTTTATCTATTTTGTTTATTCTGTCAGAAGGTTCAGTTGTGTTCTTCTTTTGTTGTTGTCGAGACTATTCTAGCATGATTCACTTTTGAACATTCTCACTTGTGGAGTTGGAATTCTAAGACTGTATCATTATTATTATCATTATTATTATTATTTTTATTATTATTATTATTATTATTATTATTATTATTATTATTATTATTATTATTTTTATTAATATTAATATTATTTATTATCATTGTTTGCTCTTAATATAGGTTTTGTTTTGTTTTTGTATATGAGTGATATTAGATACATGACTCGCAGGACACGCCATAATTCAATAATTCAAAGATTTAGCCTAACTTGTTTATCAATGTGGATCTCTTTCCAGGTAGCTGACATGATTGGAGGAAACTGACAGAAAGACTTCCGGTACAGAAAGGGCTGGAATGTCACGATGACTCGTTGGAAAAATGCATCGGCTGCTGTGGCTACAGTCACCCTGGTAATTGTAGTCAGTGTCGCGAGTAAGTGGCGGTCAATTAGCTGTAGGACTTTAATGCTCAGAAAGGGGATCGTGCTTAAGAACATTTTCTCTTTTCCGATTCAGTCTTTTAATGACAAAACTTGCATTTCCTATAAAATAGTTTAAAAAACCCATTGAAATTAAAGTACGCGGAATTTGAATGTATTTTGAATGAATGACGGGGCTTCAAAGTCAAGAAGACGCTTGTTAACAGCCGTACTTACTGGTTGTCCCTTTTCCAATCGCACTTGTGGAATTCTTTTACGGGAGATCGCCTGACGTCTCTGTCTTGTATCATGGCAACTCCAATTAAACTACAAATTAAAATATTTGTTTTGTTTGTTTTTTTTTTGTTTTTTTTATAGAACCATTCCACAAAATAGTCGTCTGATTTTTCCGCCCAGGATGCTTCGTAGATAATTGCCGCGGTACGTATACATTCTTGACGGTTTTGAGCAGTGTCAAGTATATTCTCCAGATCTTTTTAATGTCCCAAAATCCATATTCTCTCTCTTGTGGTCATGTCGGAGGGTTAGTAACAATGTTGTTGCAACCTTCTTCTTGGTGTTGTGTTTTTTGGCTGTTGGTTTTGTTTTTTGTTTGTTTTTTTGAAAGCTGGTCATTGATTTGAGGTCCGAAGTTTGTTTTTTTTGTCTACAGTTATAAATGTTAATAGCGTTCCAATAACAAACAAACAAACAACCTACCACACAAACAACCAAACACAGGAATATATTTCAAAGATAACCTCAATATATACATTGATGTTGCCAACTTATTTGTAAATTATATAAGTTGTGACTGGTTCACACTTTCAATGACTAAGAACATCAGACTGTCTGTAGCACATCTTTCAATGCTCATCTATTAGTTTATTTTGCCATTTTACCATTTCTCCTTGATCAGGCGTCCATCTTTGACGAAAATGAACCAGCAATATCAATCCTTCCACCTCCACCTACCACTTCCTAAAAACTGTAATATCCCATCCCCTATCTGTGTACCATAGAGAGCCAAGACTGTCTCTTCCCATCGGACCTTCGGGGGAATTGGACTTCCTCCCGGAAAGGACCTCTGACCTTTGACAATGACACACACATATCAGGCCGTGTTATGTGCAGCCAGCAAGTGTGTTCCGACACAGCCTTTACTTCTTGGACGTGTGTCGAGAGTCAGGGGAACAAGTTCCTGATAGAGTGAGTACTCAAAGTACACCAATGACTTCGGAGACTACCCTATTTTTTGAAAGGCCTTTGATGTGTTCAAATAAGATTGCTCTGTGCAAAAAAACCTTGAAAAATGAACATAGATTGAAATTTGCACACCTCCCATTATGTATTTGTTTAAAGATCAGAACTAATAATCTTTCATCCCCCCCCCCAGTCTGTCAAAAGGCCCTAAGATATTCTTAACCGGCCAGGTTATGAACAGGAGACCCTCATTTGGCAAGTTGATGAGGATAACTAATATAACTTACCAATAATGGCTCCCATAATCCGTTAGATGCTAACTGTCTGCAACATCATTTGCTAATCTCTTTGATAATATTTACATTTTTTAAATTGTGTTATACCTGCCATTTTGCTGGAGCATACCTAGGAGAAAACAAAGCAGGGATTCAAAGGACACTTTAGTTGTTTTTTTTTAAATAATGCCGATCTGCCATAAACCATTTCATGTCATTTGTCTTACTTTTGGTAAGAATACGAGGATTGTATTGGTAAAGTCGTCTGTCAGCTCGGGGTTTTTACTGACAAGGCGTGGGACTCTCATGCTGAAGAGCAGAAAATAGTGTAGGTACAATGACTAAGTCAGAGCCAAAGAGGGAGGGGGGGGGGGGAGATGTCAACTTTTGCGAATCAGTATGGCCAAACGTGTAGGTAGAAACCTTTGTTTTGTTTCATTATCGATATCCCTTCATACCACTTCGGCAGTGGCAGGACCCAGCTCGGGAAAGAACTCGGGATCACAAGAAATGAAGACAGGCAGAGGATCGGTCCACCGTGCCTAATCTTGCGTGGCATGAGAAGTACAAGGGGTATTACTCGGTCTTAAGCCAAACAATAGTTGCTGTTGCCTTCGGGGATCTGCTCATTGATAAAGACCAATGAGCCAATTTACCAAAGTGCATGGTAGAAACCTTCTCTCATTTATTGTCCATTTCCTTTGCCCATATCTCCCCCTCCTCCTCCTCCTCTCCTCCTCCTCCTCCTCCTCCACTCCTCCTCCTCCTCCTCCTCCTCCTCCCCTCCTCCTCTTCCTCCTCCTCTTTCCCATCACAATTTCCATTCCATCCCAACCCCACCCTTGCCAGGTCAGGCCGTTACTATGACTTTGTGTTTCTGCATTCCTACGTGTGTCTGTACCTGCTCAGGGTGAGCGCTTCCAAGTACGTCTACTACCAAGGACCGCAGGGTAAGTCACCACCAATGAATGCGGCCAATGGGTGTGGACCTATTCGTTGCTCAACCCATAATCACTGTATTTCTGTACGGGGGCACGTTGTTAGAAAATTCGGCCTGGGGACTGGTCTTCCATGGTAAAAGGTTTTGGCTCAAAGCTTGTCCAATCGCTCTTTACATACTATATTCACTATCTATATTTCCTTTTGCCTCATTTGACCCAGATGTGGATGTAGTCATAATTAGACTGTTTTAATCACGTCTGACAGGCTGCAAGTCTAGTCCAATGTACTTCCCGCTGTTATGTGCAAGGACTATTGATATAGCCGTAGTAAATCAGCATGAGTTTCGAATCAATCGTTTTCAAATTATTCAAATTAAATAAATGAATAAGTGAATGGATAGATGAGTAAATAAAAGATAGAGGTCCACATAGAAATACCACAAGACATTCCAAACTCTTGGATCCCAAGCTTTCTGAAGTAACTATTACGTGTATTCATTCTTTTTCTACATCCATTCCCTGTACCTCTCTTCTACCCTCAACAATATGCCCTCCCCCCCCCCCCCCACACACACAAACACACCTCATAAATGCCCCACTAACCCATAAACCCACCTAGACAAGAACCTGGTCTTTGACGATTTTGCCACAGTGGCACCCGAGGGAAGCGTCCCTGCCTTGGATACTGTCTGCAACCTGACCGCCACCCCATTCCCCACTGACCGCTACCACTTGATGGTCAAAGAAGGTAAGGAAAAACAAACAAACAAACATAAACACTTTAGCCGAAACTTGTTGCAATTCACATGATAAACAATCATCAACAATAATCTAATAGCACAAAGAAAAGATTGCTTCGGCAAATTGACTATTTTTCTTGGTACTTCCAACGGCAAAGAAAAAATATATTTGAACAATTACAGTCTTTGTAGTATGCCGTTTAGACAACGTTCTATATGCGTGGGTATTGAGAATGCATGTTCTATGAGCGTTCCAAAAATGTTTTAAGCTCGCTCGCTCGTACATGGAGCGATACAAATACACTTCAACCCATTCATCTGAAGTTTTCTGTATTATCCTTCATACACAATTCCATTTCAACCGATACAAATTTAAGTCGGAAGACCTCCTGTCCATCCTTACTTTTCCCCTTACGAGAAAATCGGATTTCCTGTAAGGATGTTGAATTGTCAACAACCCCAGGCCAGTGATCAATAAAGGTAGACAACCAACACTATGGTTCTTTCTCTTGGTTATAGTCTATTTTTATTTCAATAAGAAACTTCTATGATTTATGCAGTCTCTTCAATGCACAGAATGGAATGCGAGAATAAGTATCAAGTATTAAAGAATCTACACTAAGAATTAAAAGTGTCCCTCTCATAGTCCCCTGGCTGATGCAATCGCATGCACCACTCCATCGGTACTATAATCAGACCACCTATCTATCCAGCTCTCAGCCTTTAGTCCACAGCCTAAAAAAAATGATTCAAGTAATCGACATAATAATTTAACCTGACAAATAATAATAATAATAATGATAATAATAATAATAATAATAATAATAATAATGATAATAATAATAATAATAATGATAATAATAAAGCATTTGCAGAGCGCATGGCAACCACGGTGCTCTGTTCGGTTTCCCAACCACTTTGACTTGGTTTCATCTACAAATTACCAATAAAGTATTACCCACTCTCTCCTCTTCTTCCCCCCCCCTCCCCTACAGTTTCCTAATCCCTTTCTCCGTCCAGATAAGATAGCACAGTTCCATCACTCGTTTCACGCATGACAACTCAAACGGCAGCTCCCCCATGCGGTGTATTTAAAAGTTGTCGTCAGTTAGTTATGTCTAGGCCTCACTAAAATGGAAAAAAAATAAGATATTGCTTTATGAAGTTATCCCTATCTTATAATGACATAGTCAATTCTCCACAGTTATTCCTCGGACAGAGCTTTGATTTGACATCATCTTGGTGGAGAGGTTCGGTACCACAAAGACAGACAGACAACAAAGACAGGCAGGCAGACAAACGGATAGACGGGCAGACAAACGTTAAAAGACGTTAGGAAAATTGGTAATACATTTCTCCATTCAAACAGTTTCTACACAATTTGTTGAGCTCTCTATCGATGAAAATTACGCCTATTTGATTAAAGTATCCATTCATCGATGGTTTTAAACCCCCTTCCTCCTTTCTCCCCAGGCGCCCTTGACGCCAGTAGGCGCACCATAATCTCCGCCATCATCCACGGGGTCGTGGCACTGGGCTTCGCCACCTTCTTCGCCCACCAGAGCAAACTGAGTGGCGCCCACTACTCACGCTCCATGACATGGGGCACCCTAATCGCCGGAGGCATTTCTGGTACGGCCGCGAAATGAAATGCAGGAGATAAATAAATAAATAAATAAATAAATAAATAAATAAATACATAAATAAATAAATAAAAACAAAATAAAAACGATAAAGGATAACATTCACTATATTCATCCGCCAGGGGAATTAATTCGTCTCTTGGGTCTGTTCCATACCAATGGAAGACAGGGACAACCCGGGTGGCAGCCGCATTGTGGTCAACACGATGGCACCGGCAGAAGTCGAACCCGGGCTATTCAGTATGGGCTCCGCCACCTAACAAACCGAGCCATCAGCTTGCCCGCACTTATAGTATAGAGTATAGAGAACACCTTGGGAGATTCCAACTCAGTTCTTTATTTCAGCAGTTCTTTGTATCGGTGGGTTTTATATAAGTCAGGTTCAGTTTACTAACCCCCTACGAGGAGATTCCACTTGAACATTTTCTCATCATAAGCACTAGTTCTTTATAGGAGTCTAATTGGTAAGCGTGCTGCACTGTAGGTGCTTGGTGGATGATGTATGATGATGATGATGATGATGATGATGATGATGATGATGATGATGATGATGATGGTGGTGATGATGATGATGATGAT
>JBCIKM010355209.1:0-11139 GCA_039654465.1 Melibe viridis
TAGATAGATAGATAGATAGATAGATAGATAGATAGATAGATAGATAGATAGATAGATAGATAGATAGATAGATTAATCCAAACCCAATTTGAAGAAGACTGATGCGATTGTCTTTAAGTTTTACTGCCTTTTTTAATCTAAATAACGCGTCCCTACCCAGTGACTGCTATTGATCTTCCCAAGGTGTGACAAACATCATTGCGAGCCAGCTCAAGCTGCAAGCACCAAACATGCCAAGGCAACACAACAAACAAAACAGTGGCACCGCCCTTTGTCAAACCAGCCCCCTTCAGCGCTTGACAGACATAATTGAATTCATTTGTGATCACCAGTCCGTGGCTGAGTGTGCCTGGTTACCTAAACGATTTACAATCAGTATCGGTGTCATTGTTAATTCAGCTTGGACTGTGAGTGCATCCTCGACAACATAATAATAATAAAAAAGGTTTGTTTTGTCCACAGATCAAGTTTCTTGATGCCGGGGAAAACCAGACGGAAGCTTAGTTGGGACAAAACTATTCGGGTTGGCTTGTTTGTACAATTGACTTTTAAGAGCTAAAATCAAACAGTGCAGTTTTAGGCTTTTCATTTTTGTTTTAGGTGCAACTAAAAGATTTTAAGAAACACGATTCGTATCCTTTCAGATTGTTTTAAGGTCTAATTTTGGATCCGTTGGTGTTTCTATAAAAAGAGTCACATGACATGACGTCAATAACATAGATCATGATATTATGATTATTATTCTATCACCACCACCACCACCACCACTACCACTACCACCACCACCACCAACAACAACAACAACAACCCTCATTAATCATTAATAATCTAACCGACAGTTCAGTGGTCCATCTCAAATGAAGCCCTTACTTCGGAGATGGAACAAGATTCTCCTGACCTTCGGAGCGTTAAGCTTCTGCTGGCTGGCGGGATTCTCCTACATGAAGAGCGAACTGCTGGCCGCATGTCCAAGGCCAGACCGACAACCACCCCGAGTTGTCGTCAAATGGTTGCCGGGTTACAACGAGGTAAACTTTATACCCCGGGTCCTCTTCAGTTACGACATGCACATCTAAATAAACAGGATGGGATTTTTAAACAAATTTAGTCTTCGGTACAACATTGGTCATTGTGTCATCTGGTTTCCTGCAAGGGGTCTGACATTTTCTTCAAGCTTGAATTGTTGACTCAGGAGCAAACGGAGGCAATCAAGTGAGCCTACATAGATGTCGTTGGCGATGGATTGGAATTTATCGTCGTCATATTATTCATTTCTATGGCACAATTCTTTTTAGAAATTATTTTAACATCTCTATTTTTTGTATCTTAGCTCTCTTCACAACTTTTGAAATAAATTATCGAGACAATAATCCCGCTCGATCCTTTATTTGTTACCCTCTAAGATTTCTTGATCTTTGCCAACAACGTTGCTGCCACTGCTGTCCATGGTTTCCGTCCTCAGAGTTTTCACCAACAAATTCCAGACATGACCTACCTAAAATCTCTATCGTGGCCAGAGGTCGCAAAAATCTATCACAGGTAGGAAGTTGTGCAGTTAAAAACGACGGTGTTCGGTTTTAAAAGCTAAATAATAATGGAACCAGTAATCTGACCACGCAAGATGAGTTTGAATCTATTTATGTAAAGAAACATTGATTTTTGCTAGTCATCAATTTCATAAATTCTACATCTACCACTACCAGGAAATGAGATCAAGCTAGAGCTACATAAAGCCTGCAGACGCGTTGTATTGAAGGTACTCGTAAGATCAATAACAAGTCCAGTGTACAGTAAACATTCTATAGAATTTACCCTTCATTGTAGGACAAAGTTGGTAGTGGTGTCTAACAAACCATTAAGAAAATGCTTCTGGAAAATTACATATTATAGGTCGCAAACGTTTCAGTTTCAAAGAGAAAAATAAAAGAAAGTAAAAGTCACATAAGAGTTACGTGATAGCCTGTCAGAAACGAAAATCCATCTTGGGAGATCAAGATAATCTGCATTAAGGATGGCCTTGACCTTGACCCACCTTCTTTGACACAGTTAATCAATGGATATGGGTTTCAAAATGATTGCTCTCACAATTGTTGTCCCTGAGCCAGAACCGCTGATTATCAAGGGTACTACGTATTGCTATTTTATACTCCTTTCAAGACAAAATGAATTGATAACAATAATAAAAAAGAGGATTTAATAAAGATAGCAGTAAACATGACAATAAAATAAAAACTCAACAAACCTGTTTGGATAAATTACAACGACAACTTAAATAATAATCCTTGCCCACATCGTCTTGGTTACAATGGAATGAATACAGTAGTTTGGTTTTATCCTGTCCCCAGCTACATCGAGAACATCCAGATCATCTGTGGTCAGATGGCGAGGGTTGGGCACCTCAATGACGGGGGCTGGGAGGTTTGTACCGACCCAAGCCACAGGCCCACCCCGCCCTGCCTCGTCTACTCCTTTGGGTAAGGGGAACCTGTGGGCTTCCTGAAACCACCGTCGTAACAGTGACACAACTTTAAATGTGGCTACTCAAAAGTACAATACTGACAATGAGAAAGCAGAGAAGTTAGGTAGATTAGTAGGTTACTCAATTGGCGTCTTGAAAATGGAAACCAAAAAAAGTTAAAGGACAAATACACTGTAGTGCTCTCTCTCTCTCTCTCTCTCTGTGCCCCCATCTCTCTCATAATAAAGAGTCATTTATTTCTAAATCGAACTATAATATTTTGTTTGTCACAATAAAAAGGAATGCTGTGATTGTTCTGGATTAAAATTTCCCGTTTCCCTATTTCCAAGTATAGGAGACGATTTCAGCTTTGACGATGAGATGGCAGGCCGCTATGGGTGTTCAGTGCATTCCTTTGATCCAAGGTGAGTACCTAGCTCACCATTCGCTCAGACACATTCTAATGATAATAATAATGATGATGATGATGATGATGATGATGATGATGAATGTAATAACAAACGTGAACAAGCTTTTACATTATTGTATTCACCATTCTGGATTTCTTATAATCTGATAGGGGCTTCTTCAAAATCTATATCAGAACCAAACTTACTATGCTTTTTCTTTTTCTGCATGATCAAAACGATTCGAGTGGAAAATTGATACCTAAAGACGCGTGAGTTGTTTCAATGTAACCCAAAATGGCCAGTCTTTGACTGGAGCAGCTGCCAGTATTTACCCTGTCCTTGGCACTGCCGTGCCCACCCATCGCCATTGCCAGCCTTCCTCTGCAGGACCACCAGCGCTCATTGAACGTGACCTTCCACAACACGGGCCTGAGTCACTACGACAGGGTTTGGAGCAACTGGCGCATGCGCAGACTGGGTACCATCATGCATGAGCTGGGCCATGGGAGGGTAATGCAGCAGCCAACATCTTTCCGCGGTTTTGGGGTGGTTTTTGTTGTTGTTGTTGTTGTAATTTTAATCTTAACATAATATCGATTGTGTTTATTATAAAGATCGATACGGCAATACAAATAAAAACGATGGTTGTATAGAAATATCTTATTTCCGCATGCACTGGTTACCTTAAGAACGGAAACCAGTTACATGATTTTGAATTTAGCTTCATGTCGCCGTCCAAATCACCAAAAATCAATAAAAGTAGACATTTTTTCTTAGAGAAAACATTTCACAAACAAAGCTGTTTTTTGTTTTGTTTTGTTTTGCTTCAATTGCATGACTACCAAGATTGAAACTGCAAGGACAAAGGAACGAGATCACAAAACAAAAACTTTAACTTTTAACTTATTTTATAATACAACACAGGGTGTCCTTTTATTACTCCCCGATAGGAGAATTAGAATAGCTAAAAAATATAAAAGAGATTAAAACACCTGAGTTTTTCAACAAGAGCCCTGAAAATTATCTACGTTTTGTTGGAATTATTCTTTAAAAAGGTACAACCACCCGTTTTTCTGCAGTGACGAAATACTGACACGTGAATAAACACCAAAGTGAACTCTTGTCCAACTTCACCAAAAATGATGCGCAACACAAAGCAATCGGCTCTCAACTTCAGGATCAACCCTCATGTTAGCTCTACCATTTTATTTCAACATCTCCGACTGTCATTTCAACTCACTGCGTGTGTTTTGTTGAATTGCCCTAACTTTCCATGTCTTGACCCGACGGTAGCCATTTTGCACGCATCCTGTCCTTGACATGACCCAAGGAAAGGTAGAAATCAAGACGGGTGATGCTACATGACCTTGGAGACCTAGCGAAAGGCCCTCGTCTCCATCTCCGAAAAACAAGATGTTTTTGTTCTTGTTACTTTTCAGGTTATTTCAATTCTTTATCGGGGTGAAATTGAGCAAGAGTTCATTTTGTTTTTCATTTTACCTTTTGCGTCAAAAATCAGTGCATTTGCTTTTTTTAAACTACTCTTGGCAAATGGCGTCAATGTAGAAAAAAAGGTTCACTGTATATTTTTGATACTCATTGGTAATTTTCTAAACCTTTGCAAAGAATCTTGTGTTTTTATATATTTTATTTTAGCTGTTTAAATTATTTATCGAGGAAGAATAAAAACACAGTTTGTTTGTTGTTGTTTTTTTTATTGCATGCGCATCCAATTTCACTCTGCACAAAGCCAAAACTAACTTTTTAATTTTTTAAACTTTCTGCATAATCCTTATAACATAGCTGGACATTGTCAAACTGGACATCGAGCAGTGGGAATGGAAGACCCTGCCTGACATGCTGGCATCGGGCAGGCTGGACACCGTGTCCCAGCTGCTGGTGGAGTTCCACGTCTCCTTCAGGCCCCAGCCCAAGCGACACGCCTACCTGGACTCCCTGGTTGTGCTGAGGTCCCTCCATGCAAGCGGCTTCAGGATATTCTACACCAGGAGGAACCTCCACTGCACCTTCCGGCAGATCTTCGATGACACCCAAAAGACAGGATGTCACGAGGTTCATATGATAAAAATAAAATGAAACAGGACTGCATAATATGTTGTTTGTTTGTTTATTGGAGGTTTTAGGGCCCCACGACACACGAGGGTCATAGAGGAGCCGTGTGTTACTATTCTAATAAATGGACTTGTGCCTGGATACACAGGAAACATCTTGATGCTATTCAATCCTGTGTTTCTCTTTACGAATAAAATCTATTCTAACACTACGAGAAAAAGTGACTTGAATGCACAAGTAAAAGGACCAGGCCATGTCAATTATAGAACTAGTACTACTTGAATACATTGCTCTAAAACGTAACCAAAAAAAAAAAAAAAAAAAAAAAAAAAAAAAAAAAAAAGGTCCCCCCTTGGTCCCCCAAAAAAAAAAAAAAAAAAAAACAAAAAAAAAAAAAAAAAAAAAAAAAAAAAAAAAAAAAAAAAAAAAAAAAAAAAAAAAAGAAAGTTCATACTTGGGTACCTAAAAAAAGAGAAAACAAAAAAACGGCCCAAACTTTCAAGTCATAGAAAAGATTACCAGTTCAATTCAAATGAAAAGTCAGAGAAGAGATAAAGTGACAATTTTTCCTGCACAATAATGTTTATGAATTGAAAATCGACAAAATTTGTCACTGTGAGGGAATTTTTTAATCTCTATGGAAAATTCTGCAACATTAATTACTCCTAACAAGATTTATAGTTTATAATACAGAAAAAATAAATTGGCTGAAGCTTTTCAATCGCCACATTCTTATTACAGTACAACAGTTTGAAGACATCCTCCAACACCCAATCAGACAACCTCGAAAACTATATCCTTATCTGAAGAACCTCGAGGTGACCCTTGAAATTCTAATTGTGTGAAATATAACATATGCAAATAACACAAAAAGGATAAAGTGGGAATCAGAGCTGAAAAAAAAAAATATCTCTTAATGAGGTAGCAGGTGACCCAAAAACAGCTGATCCCTGATCACTATCGACGGGGTAAATCCATAAGTTAATCTTCTCCAGTAAGTCTGCGGGATAGCAGTTTTCTCAGAGAAAAAGTCCCTGGAGGCAAAAACTGGATTTATCATTATGAACCTGGTTCAAAGAGATAAAAAAGGCCAACATCTCTCCACACCAAAAAAAAACCCCGCTCTCTGCTGTCACTTGTAGACAGCCATGAAAGCTGGCCCTGTGAAAGCCACAACTTGTTCATAATTTTGCAAAAGATTGCAGCCAAATTTGCAGTCAGTCCGACACTTTTCCCATGACTTTTTTAAACTCACTGTTGTATTTAATTTTTTAATGCTTTTAAAGTCAAGGTGCATTTCGTCTTAGGAAAATAAAAGTTAGTGCAAGAGTGTTGGACAGGTTTTCTCACTTTATTGCCATAAAAGAGAAAGTACATACAATGGATCTCTTTCATAGGTCAAAAAGATGCATCATACATTATGTTATTATGGAGAGGAAAAATATCTTAAAGGGAGGCATAGCACTACATTTCAGTATGAAACAAAGTACAGTGGAATCTGGATAAAGTCAACACCTCTGGACCTAGAAAAAGTGTTGACTTAAAGCAAGGTTGACTTAACAAATTTGCAAGGATTCAAACCCTTGATTGAAAAATATTTGGCAGAATCACTGCAAAATTGAATCAATTGTTGCTTTTATTGGTGTTTTGTTTTGTTATGTTTTATGCTTTATAAGCAGACGGTGAAAGCTAAGCTATGACTACACCAGCAGCACAATGAGAAGAGGAACCTTTACCCCTCTTTTCCGAGAATTTTACCAACCCCGCCCCATTCAGTCCCATAATGTTGATTTCAAGCAATTTTTATGCTAAAACAAAAACAAAAATACTAAGATAAGAATTTAAAAAATGGACCACTGCCATGTGTTTACATTTAGCGAGAGTTGACACAAAGCAAAGTGACTTTATCCACATTCCATGGTATCATAATTAAATAATTCTCCATAAATAAGAGTGAAATTTTTTGGCTTTGTGGTTTTTTGTTTTTTTTTGCATTTGTATTTGTTTGTGTCATTTCTGTTTTGTTATTTGGGGTGCAGAGGGGGTGGGGGGAGAGGGAAGGAGAGTAGTAAGGACACTCTCAATATCTGGGCTGTGGTATGCTGTGATGGGGGTGATAAGATGTGGCTTTTCACACTCTTATGGTTTCAGGTGTTTACTTAGCTTATTCCATATTGTAAGTGCTTTCCAATACTGTTAAGAGATTTTCTTAATGACAATTTTGATACCTTTAAGAGTTCAATGGAAGATAATCTTAAGCATTTCAAGATGAAGGAAGCCACGCTATTTTATATTGTGAATCTGTGACTCTTTAATCATTTGAATCTCTTACATTGTAATACAATGATGCCAATGCATTTTTATTCTAGCCATGACTTGCATTGCTTCAATAAGAATTAAGATAACACACTACTGACACTAACAAATTCTTACAATAAACTTCCAAAGCGTGTTTAAAAAAAAAAGAGGACAACATTGTCTAACAAGAAGAGATCAAATATTTTTGATGGAACTGAAACATGATTAAAGCCAAAAGTACTTAGCGATGAATTGCTCCTCACTGGTGTTGGTTTGTACAGGAAATACAGGTGCAGGTCCTGGGTTCGATTCCCTCCTCCGATGTCTTCCTGTTTTTTTTTCCTTTCTCTCTATGGCTTTGACTCACCTCGGCACTGTGTCTATACTATTTGCTATTCATTTACAATTATCCCTTTAACTTGAAACGTCCGGCAGGATTTTGCCTCAAGGCGGTTGCCTTTGGTGTGGCTGACCCTACGTTCCTGGTCACGTCCCTTCTCTGCACGGCCTTCGCTCCAGCTATGCATCCTTAACTTTTCTGTCCTGGAATATTTTCCCCGGGAAAAACAATGTGCATTTCAGTTGTCAACATTCACAGTTCAAGTTTTCCTAACATAAAAAATCTTCTGTTCTTTAAAAATCCCCAAAGATTCATAAGACTCCTCCCCATGGTTGTCTTTAAGGAAGAACCTCTTCACTACAATACCATTAGCCCTTCCATTGTTTTTCTTCCCTTCTTTAGGAGGGATGTTTAAAAAAGAAAAAGTTTTGTTAAAATAATACCTCAAACTTTTTAAAACATTTAGTTGTACAACAATTTTGAATTCTTTAAAATGCATTTGTTTCATGCGTACAGTACATAAAAAAACTGTTTTAAATTTTAAGTTGCGGCCTCTGGGGTTTTTAGATTTTGAGAGAACCAGTTCTGAGCTACTAATTTGTGTGTGTTAGAGAGAGAGAGAGAGAGAGAGAGAGAGAGAGAGAGAGTGAGAGAGAGAGAGAGAGAGAGAGAGAGAGAGAGAGAGAGAGAGCGAGAGCGAGGGTGTGTATTATGTATGTGTGTGTTGTATGTGTGTTGTGTGTGCCTGTTTGTCTGTGTCTGTGTGAGTTACAATCTTGGATGTAAAACAGTGGGCCTGCACGCACGAAAGAAATTTGAGTAGTTTATCTGAGAGCTTTCCTTTCAAGCAGAGTTCAAACTACCACCTATTCACTAACAGCTTTCAAATTATGATTCATTGCAATCCCCAGAGAATAGCAATCCCCTCGCATCTCGTGGCGGAGAGTTCTGTCTTCATATTATAAATCCCAGCAAATGAACCAATTCTCTATGGAACCAAATTGACCTACTTGTTTTACTCCCTTTTTTTCCTTAGATCCGCTCAAATCACTGAGTTTGGCTGAGTATAAATTCACTGAACACATAATAAAATGTGGAATATAAATCACACTCTGTATAGCGCCTTTAGCAGAAGCCCCAATGTGCGACACAGTACCATTTGGTAGACAACGACCATACCATAGGCTCCAGGCAAGGTATGGTTATCTCCACTTGATACCGTTCTCAGAAAAGAAAGAAAGAAAAAAGAATTGCAGTGAAAAAGTAGGTCAAAATCAGCTAGGGTATATGCTAGGCTCTGAATTTAGCCAAAATGTGGAGATTTCTCCTTTTATGGTTCCGATAAACAATTTCTTGTATTAAAAAAGCGGGTCAGCATCAGCTTGGAGATGTGTTAAGCTCCGAATTAGCCATGATATGGAGATCTCTATCCTTTCAGGTTTCCAATAAACAATTTCTTATAGTGAAAAAGCGCGTCCCTGTTACTTTGGAACGTGCTTAGCACCAATTCGGTCCCAAGTGGAGATAATAAGTTTTTACAGGAAGCCGTCGATATAGCATAATTGATGACCGGCGAGGGGTGTTATAAATGTTCAGACTGAGAACAAACGTTGTCTCTATCCTTGGAGACCTCATGGCTTTACTTCAATCTCTGATTGAATAAGATTGGTGTTGTAAAGCACCTTCGTGGTTGCTTAGCTTGTTGGTTGGTTGGTTGGTTTGTTTGTTGGTTGGTTTGTTGGTTGGTTGGTTGGTTTGTTGGTTGGTTGGTTGGTTGGTTGGTTGGTTTGTTGGTTGGTTGGTTGGTTGGTTGGTTGGCTGGCTTGTCGGTCGGTCGGTCGGTCGGTCGGTTTGTCGGTTGGCTGGCTGGTTGGTTGGTTGGTATGGGTTGTCTTGTCAGAGTTTTTTTCTTTGCTTTTCGAACTGAAGGAGATTTTATCATTCAAGGACCAACTTTTCAGTAGGAGAGTTCTGTGTCAGTGACGTAACCTTTGAACCGAAATCTCCCAAAAAATAACGCGTAAAGATAAATCGATTTGGGCATGAATTTTACTTTTTCGGCCCTGACGCAATCGTCTGAGGGCTGTTGCAACTGTCAAGTAGCATTCCGTTGCCAGGGATGCGGTTTTATTTCCTGTTTGGTTGGTTGGTTTTTTTTTGTTTTTGTTTTATTTTTGTTTTGTTTTTGTTTTTTGTTGTTGTTTTTTGTGGGGTTTTTTTTTTTGGGGGGGGGGGTTGTTTTTTTTTTTTTTTTTTTTTTTTTTTTTTTTTTTTTTTTTTTTTTTCCTTTTTTTTTTCTTTTTTTTTGTGTTGTTTTTTTTTTGTTTGCTTTTGTTGTTGTTGTTGTTTTTGCCCTCTCTTACACATTCATTGGGTTTTTCTTCCTTCTCATACACATTCGGTTGTTTTGGGTTTTTTTCCCCTTCTCATACAAATTCATTGGGTTTTTTTTTCCTTCTCTTACACATTAGTTGGGTATTGTTTTTGTTTTTGCCTTCTCATACACACTCGTCGGGGGGGGGGGGGGGTTGCCTTCTCATATATACACATTCGTTGGGTTTATTTTTTTAATTTGTTTTATTTGGTTTTGCTTGATTTTGGGTTTTTTTCCTTGTGGGGTTTTTTTCGGTCTTCTTCAACTTTTTTGGAGTTCCAGTTTGGTGTGTCTGTAAAAGCCTTTTGTTGAGTATATTTGTTCTTTCTTTCCGTCTTTGAGTTTATTTGTTTTGGGGGTTTTTGTGGGTTTTCTTTGCGTGGAGAGGTGATAACTACGGACCCCATGTCTCTGTCTACACTAAATACTGCCAGATATTATAATAAACTTAGAGAAAATGAACGTAAATGAATTTTTATTTACCGGATATGCAAAAGTAAGAAAGTATTTTCTAATTCTTTTCAATTCTTTATGTTGCTGTGTTTTTTTTGTTTTGTTTTATTGTTGTTGTTGTTCTTGTTGTTGTTGTTGTTGTTGTTGTTGTAGCGTTGCAGCAATGTTTTGGTTGTTGGCGATCACTGGTAGTTTTAAGCAATGTTGAGTTGAAATTGTTGTTCCTATGAAGAAGTTTGGGTTCGTCTTTTAAGCATTTTAATGTATTAAACGCTTAAGTTACATCTTTTCAATTTAATATTAATTTCCATCTTGCGTCAAAACCATCTCTGTTGAATTGCGGGTTTTTGAAATGCATTATTGCTATAATTACGACAGAATGCTATGAGCTGGGTTTGATAAAAACACAAATTCTGCACCAGTCCTTAAGTAAAACATACAAAAATGATACACACAAACTTTAGATGCATTAGATAATTTGCTATTCAAATAACGCGTTCAGGGAAACATTAGCAAAGGGAATCGTTGGCGATTAGAAAACTGTTGACGAAGTGTCTGGCGTGGGTTGGTTTGGGGGCAGGGATAGGCGCATGAAGGGGACAGGGGTTTGTGGGAGGGCCGAGGGGCTAGGGGTGAGGGGCGGGGTGCGCTGGGAAAGGGGCAAGGGTGAGGGGCGGGGTGCATGGGGAGAGGGGCAAGGGTGAGGGGCGGGGTGCATGGGGAGAGGGGCAAG
>JBCIKM010355759.1:0-21022 GCA_039654465.1 Melibe viridis
AAAGGTGTGTGCACGCTATGAGACGGCGCTCGCATCATTTGCGGCGATAGATTTAGAGAAAAAAATTCAGAAAGCTGTGCTCGCAGGGGTTTGCGAGCTCCGCCCCAGCGGTAAATGACGGCGCTCGCAAATGTTATGTGCAACGTCGCGAGTGAGTTAAACATTTCTTTCCTTATATCAAAAACATTTCTTTCCTTATATCAAAAACATTTCCATGTGCCTAGGCCCGTCCAATCTGTACAAACAAATTATATATCCAACCCCCCCCCCAAAAAAAAACAAAAAACAAACACGTCAAAAAAACAAGTTACCCTGGAGACCCTGTAGACCATGTATGCACTCGGGGGAGACGTCAGGTCCATCCGGTGGACGCGGGGCAGGAAGTCTGCCAGGAGCATAGAGTAGAAGAGCAGGTTGTCCTCCACAAACTGATCCCTGGGTGGAAGGAGGAAATAACATGAAAAAGAATTCATGACACCACTGGCACATCGACACCATAACCCGATGGAAGATTAACAAATTCGAATAAAAGGACAAATTTCAAAAGTTCTTTAATGCTAACCCTCTCTAAAATTCAAAACAAAACAAAACAAAACCAAAAATGTCTTTTAAAAATTAACAAAACTGAAAATAAAAAAAAACCTCCTCATGATGAAAACGGTGCTTTCTAACTCACGATTATGCATTCTATTCAAGTATCGCTCCTTGGCACATGAATGTTGCACATATTTGTGAGACTGAATGCAGCCGATTCATCATAAAAGTTACAGATATTGAATGAAACTTACACAGAAACTACAATTTTTTTTCCTGTCTCAAAATTTGTCAGTCAAAAAGTTCAGTTGTTAGAATCTACCGTTCAGACAGATAAGATAGGGTTTAGAACAGACCATTTATCGTCGACTTTCCTCAAATCTGTCTCCGAGCCTCGAGATTCGGTGTGCAATCGTTTGGAGTGGTCCACATAGCGCCAGGGCTGGATGTAGCTCAGCCACGTCTCAAGAACCTGAGTAGGTAATGAGAATAGAAACATATCAGCAGTTATTAATCAAAAAGGCCAAAGAAATGAATATTATAAATGTAAGAGTAAAAATAAAGAAGTTTAAATGGAAATAAAAAATAAAACACTCTTTTATTTCACAAAAAATAATCCCTCTTTAACCCCAGTCATTTCAGATTGCCACTGCTTTGCTAATAATATTGTTTTTCTTACCTTTTAATTGTAGCTATCATTTGACCAATGCCTTACAAAACCCTGTGCACTTTGGTTTACAGAGCAATCTTAGTCTTAGAAAACACTTTGTCATTTTGCATAACAGTGTCAGGAGACAATTGCCCTAGTGTCTGACAAAAACAAAATTGGATTTAATATGAAGAGAGTAGCCAAAATCCACGAACCCCATTGAAAGTTTTGCCTGTATGACAAATCATGTTACAGAAAAATTTGTACCATTGTTAGAGACCCTCTATATCTAGGGATGTAAATGAAAAATAGAAAAATAAAAAAATTCTGAAACTTCACAACAGCTTGAACATAGCCCAAAATCAACATTATACCTCCTGCCTACTGTGTTACATTAGACCCTTTCCACACAATCCTTACACAATTTTTTTTTTCACTATACTCATACAACCACCGGCAATATCAAACTCACACTTCCTCTAATTCTATCTTTGCATTGGAATAAGTCTACAAATTCCAGTTCCCCCATTTTGACAAGGGAAACATTTATCATTTCAGTCCAAATACAACTTTTAAAAGTGGAGAAATGAATAAATGATCAAAGAGTTAAAACACACTACTTCGTCAACAATCAATGGTTGAGTGAGAAAAAAGTTTGAAGTAAAACGAAGCTAAGCTAAAAGTCACTTGTCAACACACTTTAAAAAAGAAAAAAAAAATTATTAAATCATTCCTAGACAATGTTATGTAACTCTTAAAGAAGTGATAACGAGATGGTTGCTCTCTTCTTGGTTGCCTTTGAATCAAATTAAATATTTTTGTTCCTATAAAAGATCTCTGACTCCTTTTAATAGTTTCCAGGTGGAAAATCAGCAGAGCAGTGGTAGATAGGCTCGCAATTTGCGATTCACAGAACACTTACGTAAACAAATCCAAGGAAATTAAGATTCAGATCGGATACTGTTTAAACCATTCAGATATCTGTCAACATTTAAATAGCTAACATCTCTGAAACTAGAGTGGGTAACCCATGTTGTGATACGATACTTCATAATCTGGACTCACCCCACTATAGCTTGATCTTAGAGTGGGCATTTTTTATTTTAACATGCACTTCCCGTTCAACCACGACCGCACTCTCTATCTCTATCTTGCTGAAAACTTATGTGGAAAATGTCAAAGTAGGACAAAAAAAAATAATTATCACACAAATAAAAGGTATTATTCGATTTGTAATCTACTGATGGACAAGTGTTTCAAAATAAAACACAACATCGTTTTAAGGGGAATGATTATCAGCGAGTCAAAGGGCAGAGGCTAAAAATAGCCATGCCACCAGTTCTGTTTCAGCCACAGACAGATATTCTATTCAAACTACAAACGTCAAGTTAGCTTCAGAATTTTTTATTCTGAAATTTCAGAATTCCGAATGTTCTAAATCCTTACTAGTTCAGAATAAAAAATTCTGAAAATTTGTAGTGGGAATAATACTACAAACTACACAACAATGTTATGGTTTTGTTGCGTTTGAGAGAATAAAAATAGTTACCATACTGCATTAACATGAGTAATTAACAGAAATGTTTCTTCATGAGATTTAATACAAAGAATTTTTATATTCTTTATTTGGGAACTAAAATAATCTTGAAACATAACAAATTTACGAAATCATAATTATTCTGAAAGATTTATATCCCTGTACATCCTTTACATTCATCTATTGTCATATCAGAGAGAAGTGGACGTAGAAAGACACACAGAAGATCATTTCAGCCATCTAGTGCCAAATAGATAACTTTTTATAAACAAGAATACAAATTATCAATATTTTCATAATGTAAAGAAAAGTCTGACAACAACAACACCATCATCATGTAAATAAAAACCATTGCAGATGCTCAACATGCACATTACAAAAATCAAAATTATTCACACAGCATCATTCAGCTATCAAAATAAAGTTGTCCATCGCTCTGAGTCTGTGTAAAATGCACATCCCAAAAATATCCAAAACTTATAACTGTCACAATGAAGAAACACAACATTCTTTCCACTTCACACTGAGCAACAGAAAAATAATAACCACTCAACAACACTCGCACGCACACAGACAGACACACACAAACAAACACATTAAAACACGTACACACACACACACAAACACACGACACATTTAACCATAGAGACGCATCCAAAACAAAAGTACTCAGTTTGTAAAAACACACTCCCTCTCTCTCTCTCTATCTTTCTCTCTCTCACTGTCTCCCTCCCATCACAGACATGGATACACTCACCATTCTAAATCCTGAGTCCAGAGGCCATCGCTCAAAGGCGTGCCGTAGAAAAGCGTACATTTTCTTCTGCAGGAATCGTGGGATGACCAGTCTGAAGAAGAAAAAAAATGGAACAGCAGGGACAGTGACCACTACAAGATCATGACAATGATAATATTTTCAACATTTATATCGTGCCTCTCCACGGTTATCACCATGCTCTAAGCACTTCACAGCACCATATCCCTGGCAGACAACAAGCATACAACACATATGAAGATACAAGCAGCCTGTTACAATTTTTCATAGAGAGACACAACGTTGTTTACATCTAGGGGGGGGGCCTCCAAGCTTTACATCCATCTACGATAGATTGAGTTTACATCCAACATAATCTATGCTGGCTGTGCTATCTACCTACAATGCTGGGCTGCAGACTAATAGTGGAGAGACATCGTAGAGGATGTGACAGTAGCTGAAATCTGATACATTATAGTAGAGAATTCAGACCATGTTTATAAACAATGTCAGGTGTCTGTACTGACCCACAGAATGAAACTGGGGATCAAGAATACAAAAGACAATTTCCCTCTCACTTGCAAATGGCATTTACTCCAAGTAAAGCTCATGTAAATATCAATGTGCAATAAAACCTATCAAGAAGAAGAAATATGCAAAAAACTTTCATTGGAAACAAGGACCCACCATATTAAGTCAGTGGAATTAGTAATATGAGAAGGACAAATAGAAGCCATAGACAAAGGTAAATAAATAAATAAAATAAAGTGTCTCAAAACGTTGATCCGCACGGAAGGAACTCCAACCACAGATCTCTGGATTGCCGGTTTAGTATGCTACCATTACCAACCATTATGTGTTTGGAGTCTTGGTGTCTGCTCTCCTCTATTACTTCTGTGTTTGACATTTAATACCGTTGTGCGTTTTGTATCAATGTTCCAAACTAAACAGATGCTTTCGCATATTCCTTCTTGGCATTTTTCTCTATGGACCACTACGTTGCCAGCATCACTTTTTTGGAAATTATAAATCTAATAATAGAAGCACTTACGCCCTGGCTGCTGACCTTTAAACTGGTCCAGGGGCATCATGGGACAGCCTAAAGAGACAGCACGAGTGGCCTATCACTGGTTTAAGCCTCTAAATTTGATAGTCCACTCTGTTTGTGGTGTGGGTTTTGTTTGTCAAAATAGAAAGATGCAGAAAACCATAAAGCTTCATCTCCATAAATATCTTGCTGTTTTGACCAATGAAAAATTTATTATTTTCAGACATGGTCTGAACAAGTAGGTCAATGTGCTTGAAATTTTTCCTCTAGTCTTGAACCCCTTTTTAATAGTCAAAGAAAAGATTATCGACTAGCAAGTTACATTGACACTTGAACTGGTAATATGATAAAATAATTACATCTACGAGTTAGAAATCGACCAGAAGTATCACTGCCGCTGTTGTTGCTGACCTTTTGAACTGGTCCAGGGGCGCCATGACCGCCTGCTGGTAGGAGGAAGTCACCACAGAGGTGGCACTGTTGGCAAAGTGGTGCATGTACTTCACCAGGAGACGCACCAGCTTCACGTGGTTGTTGCTAGGCATGAAGTGCTCCTGCCGAAGACGGAGAGAAAAGATGCAAAGTTGTAAAATAATGAACACAGCCAAACTGTAAGGCCTAGTATACAAGACGAGATAAGATAAAATGATACTTTGGTTCATCCCCAAAAAAGGAAATTTGTTTTCAAAGATACATGCTTCAAACAACTAGGTAAAGAGTATAGTACATTCTTATGTGTGTTTATCACAAATCCACCCCTTCCCCACCCCACCCCCCCCCCCCACCCCCCCACACACACAATTAAGTTACTCAACATATACTCTAGTCTAATACGAATTCTATAAGTAAGAATGGGATTACAACATAAAAATCGGCAGGTAAATGGTAATGACTTTAGCACATAAAACATTTCTAGATGTGTAGGGAACAAGCAATTTTCAACTTTATTCTCTAGTGATAATTTTCAACAGTGCTTATTGACGCTTCATGTATTGTATTTCACACCCTGTGGTAAATTGGCTCATTTGTCTTTCCTAGAGAGCAGATACCACTAAGGCAACAGCAACTATTGTTTGATTTAAGATCAAGTAATATCCAATGTGTATTGCTCATTATGCCATGCAAGATTAGGCACAGTGGACTGATCCTCTGCCTGTCTTCATTTCTTGTGATCCAGGGGCTTTCGGACACTGCTGAGGTGGTATGAAGGGATATGGGTACCAAAGCAACACAACACATATTACATTTCTTCATCAATTGCTTGTCAATACAACCAATTGACCATACTCAAAAAATTTTGAGCCATGCATATTTTGCGTGTTGTATTTTTTATATGCATTTGTTGTTCTTTTTAGGACACCACTCAAAGGCTATTAATCATGAAATAAAGGCCAACAGAGGCTAATCAGAGAAAAAGGGACTTAGATAAAACACATCATATGAATTTCAACAAAGGGCAGTAAAGGTAACATTTTAACAGTACAACAAACTCTCTCAAAGGTACGAAAAACATTGAAAAATTGTGAGCTTGTGACAACTACAAAAAAGTTTGATCTTAAAACAATCAAGTTTGAAAGTCTTTGACAATAACTGCATCTAAATATTACACAACACATTAGGTTTTGTTTTGGTTTTGAGCTCATGGCATTTTAGAGACCTAAAATCAAAGGTGGGTTGGGTGGTTTGTTTGTTTATTGGAGGTTTCAGGGCTCCACGACACATGAGAGTCATAGAGAAGCCCAGAGGAAAGTGAGATGACAGAAATACTTCAAAGAGGGAACAGATCAAACTACAAGCACCAGAGATGATTTACACTAAAAATTAAATATCATCTCTCAACATATATATCAACACCACAGAGAGATGATCCACAGTCAAAAAAAGATATCATCCCTCCTAACAAGCAATGGCCATCAGCAGGGCTGCCAGGGGGAGGAGAACTTGTCCACGCAAGAGTAGGAACAAAGCTCCCAGGTTTCGACAAAAGTGGATGGAAACTCTGGGCAATGACGAATAGACTGTGCAGTCGCCAAACGCGTACGTATAATTTGTTATTCCGAATGTTAAAGACGGAGATGCCGTTATGTCCACACTGTAATAAGGAAATTCAGACAACCGACCACCTAGTCCTTGACTGCAAGGTGACGAGGTTTGTGGGCGGATATGAAATGATTCATAATTTCACCCAGTCCTGCAAAGACTGGGTGGACACACACGGACAGAACTCATTCTTGGGTTCTTCCAAACTGCAAAGTGCCTATTCCCTGTCCTAGGGGTGAGTCCCATTTTGTCTCCATCACATCACTCGACATTTGATATAAACTACTGTATTTCACCTGCTTGTACAATAACGATCACCACTAGGAATATCATTCATCATTCCATAGTAGTAAAATAGCATGCAAAGTTTATCTACGGAATCAAATGCAAGGTTGGTTGTAACACTGGGATACATTCAGCAACATGCTGATCACCACACTCTCAAAACTTTTCACGGCAACATCAAGTTAACAATTTATGCACGTATATATGGCTACAGTAGCAAAGAAGAAAAATATAAACAGACTTATTTCTATAATGAAGTTCGATACATTGGTGATGAGAAATACATAAAGTGCACTTCAAAATAACCAATTTCAACCAGCAAATCCCAAACCAAAATTTAAAAAAGGGAGGACAAAAGCACCTTTTGGAAAAAGACTGCCAACTGTGTTTGAAGCTTGTACCTGTGCTAATCTTTATTGCTGTTTCCAGAAGAATCTGACAATACTCTTCAATGTAAGGTGAGAATTTGTTAGGGTTTTTTTTTAAATTGTAATGATTCATTCTTTTTCATGGGCTGCTAAGCAAAAAAAATTTTTTTTTTTCAAACTATATTTTCATTTCATTTGAGATCAGACACTCTATTGTCACATACTTTCTCACTCAAAATCGTAGATGGATGTAAAGCTCAGAGGTCTCCCTCATCCGTGTTTGTAGACAATGTTGTCTCTATCTCTGTCCAAAAAATATTAACGCACCTAGCAGGCAGCTTGTATGATATTGTGTTGTAAAGCACTTAGAGCACAGTGATGACTATGGACAGCCACTACAATGCCTGTATATTATATCATCGACGTTGCAAGCAAACCACTTAACACAGCGACAAAATTCTGACCGCAAAACACTTGTCCTCGAAAACATACACTTGTTATTAAAATTATGATAATAAATTTTACCAGTGTTCATAAAACATGAATCTATGATGTGAATCTATCAAATTGCAATCTTGAAATTAAGTTACAGAAAGTTACAGAAAAAGTTTAAATCAGTTTTTTCCGTCTCTCCTGTTCAAACAACAAAAACAGACTGGAGAGGTTTGCTTGTGACACTGATGGTATTGCATCAATATTTTGAAAAGTTTCCCTGCTTGTTTAAGAACTGCATAGTTATAAACTGTGAAGGAATATTCATTGTCATACGCATCCATGGCCGATTGAAGTATATCATGTAAAGCAAGTGTAATATTAGAGCGTAGCTGTGAAATGCTTACAGTAAAAGGTAAGTCATATTCTTCCACTGGTATGATACAAACAAAGGTCGACTGCAATAAAAGAAATATTGTAGGTGGCGGCATGCGGTTGTGCTGATAGAGGAAATAGACGCAGAACAAAACCCACTTGGAAATACCACGATTAAGCAGGAATGGATTTTTCGTTAACACACATGGACATTTCAGTTTAACATTCTCCGACTACAAGGTTGACTAGAGGCATTAGAAAAATAAATGTCATCAGAACAAAAAGCAATAAAGGTTTGATGTAAAGATCAATGTATAAATCAAGCAAAGGCAAATAAATTAAATGAAAAGGCTTAAATGGAAAAGAAAAAGGAATTTTCATGATTTCAGAGAAGAGAAAAGAAGCTTTCAACTTTGCACTGTTCCAATACTCACATTCCATAAGGACCACATAGGGTAACGCTGAGATTGGGCTGAAAACTAAGATTCAAGTCTCAGTCTTAAATTTTTGGCCATACAATTGATTGGATACAAAGACATAACTACGAAACCTCTCTCAGACTGCAAGTCTTCTGACAGGAATTTTCTATTAAAAACATCTTACAGACTTCCTTATGGAGCTCAACGCCTTTGACAAATAAAAACATCAGTTACCCCATCTTTTAAATAGAAATATCCATAATCCTTTGTTTCTCTTGCAGGCATTTGATAATGATTAATCAGATTCCTTACAATAAAGAGTGCATAGTGTAGAAAAGTAAAAGTTGAGACACTCAGAACTCTTATCAAGATTGAAAGCAAGCTTGATAATAAAGACAAAAAAAAGAACAGTTCTCACACTGATAGTCTATTATTTCCCCACTAATATCATCTACCTAGGTAAGTCATTAAGCTTTTCACTCAAAATTTTAGTTGACATTTTCTTAACATATTGATGACAAAATAAGAAAAATAAATCACTTTCAACAAAAAGAAATAATTTACAATTCTTAACAGTCAGAATCTAACTGCTAAAATTTGAAAATTAAATACAAAATGTGGGGACTGATGAACGATGAATAGCAGACCCAAAACTTATTTTCCTTTCAGAAGGAAAAAACGAATGAATCAAATCAAA
Organism: Melibe viridis; assembly: GCA_039654465.1. NCBI lineage: Eukaryota > Metazoa > Mollusca > Gastropoda > Nudibranchia > Dendronotidae > Melibe > Melibe viridis. Next base: position 9,139 of record JBCIKM010355759.1, read on the forward strand.
GAGACAAATGAAATTTTATAACAAAAACTCACTATTTCAATTTCCCAACCACCTCACCCTTATATCCTTTATGAAGGGTGAACCAACAAGAAATTGCATTTAAAAAATATTCGTCTCTTCATCAATAAACAGATATTAGAATTAGAGATTTTTTAAAGAGTACAGCAAAAGAGGCAAAATAACTACCAATAAAAGGCTGTTCAAGTTGAGTGAGATCCAAACTGACTTCAATGATTTCAAATTCTTTGACATGCATTTTTAAAAAGTGTTCATTGTTTGCTGAAACAGGCAGGACGAAAAAAATTAGCAATACCACAAAATATGCTGCTTAAAAAAAAAAAAGAGATCATACCCTACATTTGTCACAGAGATTAGGGAAACGCTGGTCATTTGAAGGCTAAAAGGTAATAAGCAGTTACCACAGTATTTTGATTTAAAAGGTGTCTACCGTGATACCAAGGATGCCAAATGGTTTTCGGGAAAAAAAAAAAATGGAAAATTATCACAGCGTCATATAATAATACCATAAATAACATAGAAGATAAGAAAAAAAAAAGGAATATATATATTTTTTTTTTTTTTTAAAAAGGGAATGTAGAAAAGAGAAGAGAAAAAAAAGGAATGTAGAAAAAAAAAAAGGAATGTAGAAAAGAGAAAAAATCAAATGAAAAAAAAAAAAAAAAGCCAAAAAAACCCCCCCCAGACATTTGGCATCCCTGTGATATTGATAGGCTCCCCTCCTCCCCATCCCCACCCCTTCCACCAATTTCTATGATGGACATTACAAAGGCTACATAATAAGAAACTTTAAGGCATTTCTATCACTTACCACGACATTTATATTTTTCACTTTGATTGTCTGTCAAAGCAACCTCGTGAAATACGAGAAAATAAAACAAGGTCCGACACAACTTTTTGAGACAATTCATGTTCTTCATCTATCTATCTATGCCAGTGAGCATTATTGAAATAGATGCTGGCGCTATATAAATTCATATGTTTATGATAATGTTAATGTTATTTGCCTTTCTCTGTGGTTTTGTCTTCCTTCTCTTGACACCGTACCTACACAACTATTAATTATTATCACTTATTTGTTTGGAATTCCTACGATTTTTGGGGGTCTGCTCCCCTCCATTACTTACTAATGAAACACTTGTCACCTTTGAGTGGACATCCGATTCAAAGTGCACTGCATTATTCAACCCAGCACTCCCCATTCACTGCCTCCAATACAGTTGATGGAATAAAATGTGTGTTCATCTCATACACATACATTTGTTTAGCACTGTTGTAGCATAGCTGTAAAGACAATTAATTGACCGGCGGCACTGGGTAACACAAACACAAGCACACAAACACACACACACACTCTCTCTCTCTCCCTCCCTCTCTCCCCATGCCCAGGGCATCTAATAGTCAGAATATCATTCATCTTATTTTAGAGGAAAGATCAACAATAAAAATACACCTTCCTTAAATTTTCAAGAATATTTTAATTTCCCCCTTTAGATCTCTGTCACATAGAAGCTGTGTGAATCTGGTATCATTCAAGGTCATCTATGTGTAGTGTATGTATAATTGACAGCATCCACATTTGCATTAACCAGTGTCTTCTCTTCATTCAATACTATTTTTTATCTCTTATTTTTTGTTTTCTTCTGAATCCAACAAAGCAATTTTCAACGAAATTAAGCATTTTGTGAACTGCAATTAGTTTTATTGTTTTTATGTTTAATCCCTTCACACTCACCTGAAAAGCAGAGGACATTGAAGAATAGTTTTCCATCCCGGGACAAGAGTTTTGGTTCAACCAAAATTCAGTCAAAATCTGAAAAACAAATTAAAAGTCTCATGATTTTAAAAGAGAAAAATGGCCTACGCTCACATTTTAATCACAGAAAATGGCGTAAGTAAGGTGCTAAAACAAGACATCGTCGTAAAAAGAAAAGTAAAAAACAAGTAGGTCGGAAGACCTGTCAAGTAGGATTGGAACCTGGGGCCTGCGACAGCACCCATTGCCTTGCCAAGGCCAGGATGGAGAGCTTGACTACAGGACCATTTTCTTCAAGACTTCCCATGTTTTCCTTTCTTTCTATAGTGTTGACTGTTCTCAGCACAGAACCTGCACTACTATCTTAGATTGGCGTGCATTTCAAGGGTCAGCTCCTACTTTATTCTTCACAGGCTGATACTTAAAAGAGAAGAAATTCTTATATTATTGCTATTCTCTCACAGCAACCTAAATACAAAATGAAATGTTCATCACACATTAGCAGCCAATTAGCAAGAATGCCAAATGATTTTCCAGGGGAAAAAAAAACGGAAAAATACTAGAGGGTCATATAATACGGAACATTAATAAAGAAGAAAGGGACAGAAAAAGGTACTTGAAACAGAAGAAGAAAAAAATTTCGGGGGAAAAAAAACCTAGAAGAAAATGGATGTATTTGGCATCCCTGAAATAGAGGCACCATAATACACTACCTTTCAAATAAAATTTGAATGTCTGCTGCTGCAATGGCATTCTTTGAATAGATTTCACAATACTCCAAGGACAGGATGCCATAGCACATTGATCGGTAATCACTTCATTGGTGACTATTCTTTTTCTTTCTCCGTAAACTACCCCGATTGAAGACTTAACCTCTCTTCATTTGTGTCAATCCAACAACTTCATCCACAATTTCATTTCTGGACTGTTTTCCACTTTGCAGCTTCTCTACCTCTTTGACTTAAATTGCCTAGATTTATAGGAATTTTGAATTGAATAAATGTTAATTATCCATAAAACTGGCACATCATCTTTTTCCAATATAAAAACTCTAATACCTTTAAAACAATAAGAAAAAACAGTATCAATATAAATGCATTAATAAAATTTATTTCAAGCAACCAATTTGCAAAATTATTGAGGGAACAAAATCTTACAGACTTGTTTAAAAATGTGTTCTTTGTAAAAGTCTAACTGATGTAAGTAAAAAAGATAAATATTGATAGAAGATAAGCCAATGAGTGAAGCCAAGATGTGTAATTTTGATCTCATTTAATTTCCAATGCCTGCATCTAGTTCAGTTTCTCATCATATCTCTCCAAGACAGCCACTGACCGACAGGGGTTGACCTTGCATTACTTGTGTGTGTGTGTGTGTGGGGTGGGGGGGGGGGGGGGGGTTAAGAGGGGAACGAAACCTTAACTGAGGAGTAAAGACTGAGGTGTAGAAAAAATAAGTCGCTGAAAGTAAGCCCTAAAATTCAAATTTTTTGGCAGGGGGTCACCAGTTCCAAGAGGTTGGGAGTTGGGAGCTCCTGCCTTAAATGATATAATAAGTGGAAGGTGGGAGAAGGGAGGGGGGTTGCAGGCAGGAACAACAAAAACACACTAGTAATTCTACGCACTTACCTGTAAAAATGTCTCTGATAACCATGTTTCAGGCTCTGCCTGGTCTAGGTGGGGCATACTCTGTTGCTGCTTTTGTGCGTTGATGAAGCTGGACTTAAACAGAGTGCGCTGTGGGCTGCTGGAGCTGGGTACGTAGGACGGGATTGACTGCTGATGCCCCGGGAAACTGTAACCTGCTCCACTTGTGACACTGAGTGAGGAACAAGAAAGGTTCAAGACGACTGTTAAAAGAGTGAGAGTTTCAACAAGGTAGAGTCTTGACATACCATTAACTACATTTGACCTGAGAAAAAAAAAAGTCTTAATTTTTTTAAGCTATTCTTAACATTTTAAATTGTAATCTTTTTAAAAAGACAAATGTCTTCTAAAGAATTGTTACTCTCTATAAATTAATAGCAAACCAAATTATAAAAGAGGGTTTGAATTTCAACCAAACAAATCAAGTTTTCCATGTTAACAGCAACAAAGCAATGCATAAATTTTTTCATAATTTGAGTAAAGAAGTCATTTACAACAGGGATTCCCTTGGCTTGGGAGTTAAGCGGAAAATAAAGCTCATGATAGTAAGCCCTAGTCAAGGGGTCGAGTGGCTTTAGAATGTTTAGGTAAGAGTATCAAGTGCCAAAAGGTAGGGGACACCTTGATCTGCAAGTTAAAAAACTCATGACCACACACCTGGAATGAGGAAAGTTTCCTTGAGGGCGGACTGGAGAGGCAACAAACTGCGGAGAACTGGGCAAGGAATTTTTATCGCAGGGAAAGAAGTAGAGCAGCATGTCGTCGATGAGCACTGGGTAGATACAGTCCAGCATGTTCTGCCAACTCTCGCTCCGTGACCGCCACGGAGGGCTGACCAAGGCATAAGCCAGGTGAAACATGTACAGCTCAAAGGAGCATGGACTAGTTAAGGTGATTCAGAGTAAAACATATGCCTATGAGGTAAACAATTTTTTTAATATATAGATTAGTAAAGTTGCATATCGTCAGTGTCACAAGCAAACCACTTAACTCCAGATTATCTAGAAATGGAGGTATAGAAATGGAACATAGCGTGACAAAATACACGATTTCAATACCATCACATTTTAAAACTGATTATTGATGATTGAACTACGAGCAAGCACTTCTCCTTGTTCTCTGCTTTGTTTGATTTTTTAAAAATCAATTTTGTCTCTCCTGTACAAACAACAACTTGAGTGGTTTGCTTGCGACACAAATCGATGAATATCCCTGAGTCTTCAATCCACACCATGAGTGCAAAGTGCCAAACTTCAACAATGCCTACCTATATATTTGAAACTATATGCAAAAAATTCCAATTAAAATCAAATAACTAATGTTGTTTTGATTTTTAAAAATAAGAAAGAAAAAAAACATTGATGCAATTGAACAAAGTCTAGCAGTGCATAAGAAAAAATGTATACAGCAAAGCATCATTATTGCAAAAACAAAGAGGAGAATAATGTGTGACTAAATCTTCATTCAAGCAAATCAAGGATATTCAAGATAAGAACAGTGACATTGGGACTCTGTACTTGTAGTTTGTTGGTAAAGAAGGAAGGGAAAGCGCCTTCAAGAATCATGTGTCTGGCAGGGGCCTTGCGGAGAAAAAAAAACAACAAAATACATTAATCTTCCCATGGGCTGAACTACCCATTGTTTATTTGCATTTTTTACAATAAAAATTGATCTCTGTACCAACAGATCAGTTTGAGTAAATTATCTTATTCATATCATATCATATCATTTTAAAGAGCTGAACAGGCTATAATAAAGGATGTAATGCTCATGGCGAGAGTAAGCTCTGAAAGAATAAGAAAATTGAAAATAAAAAAATGACATGATGTTATCCTGCCAAACATAATCAGACCAACAAAAAAGATGTAAAGAAATTAATAAATGGTTAACATAGCAATGGGTGGTTTGCTGAAATCAGTATGTAGTAGGCTCACATCCCACATAGGTTAGTTGAGAAATTCACTTCAATTATTCTTTGCTTATATCAATTTTTAGCCTAAAAAATTTGTTCATTTGATTTAAGACAGAAATTTATAAAACCAAACCCATTTCCCATTTGTGGAAATTTTATTACATTCTATCCTATCAGTTTTGTTTTAAAAGCCGATCCTCAACAAAAACAAAAACAAAAAATTTCTTCATATAGCTGACATAAAAGAAACTTGTCAACAAATACTTACAGGTAAGCAATGCAGAGGAAATTCATATTGGGCATATGGGTCCCCCTGTAAACTGTTTATCAATTTCATGAACAACCCCTGAGGTCCAAGTAGATTACGTATCCGTTGAAACGCCTCAGGGTGATGCGTTCGATTTACAGAATCTATATGCCACCCTGACATCTGACAACGATCAAAGTCAAAGATTTCATGCAGCAAAAAGGGAAGCATCCCTCTCAGGTCCTGAAAAACAAAAAAAAAAAAAAAAAAAAAAGGATTCACCATCAGAATTATCATATGAAATCTCTTGGTCTAGATGTCTTTTATTCACCAATCTGAAAAATCCAAACAAAATTTGAAATTCTCAAAGGTTTTATGTCATCAATGAGCAATAATTAGAATTAAAAAGAATTTCATGTTTGAAACACACATCAACTTGGTGTCGTAGAATATTATTCACCTGATAAAGATTGAGAATTGTCAAGTTTTCTTCTCTGCAAAAGTATGTAGCTTATGGCAGGATTTAAAATCTCACTTGAGGCCAACAGGTTTATAATGTGGACCAAAGAAAATGTTTCAAAAACAGACTTTCATACAGATTTCATATCTTAATTTGAAATTCTTTTTTATTCTTGATTAAAAGAAGATACATCCCTCATCTTGTCTCACCTTTGAGCTCACAGTCTGTAAGATCTCCTCCATCAACACACATCTTTGTGACAGGGGGCGATCACTAGCAGCTTGAAGCTGTTCCTGGAGATAAAATTGAAAACAGAGATGTGCAAAAGAAACTTTGAAGATGCACAACAGGAGGGAGGGGGGGTTCAGATTCTGATTCATTTATCATTCAAAGATACTATTGAATGCATGAATGATATGTAACCTAGTCCCCTCCTTGTACCAATATATACACCACAAGAAGTGAACACACTTCTTGCTACCCCGTTGAATTTCACCTTCAGAACAAATAAATCCACTTAAATTATTTACTTGGAGTCAGTTCATTACAATTTCTAAACTGGTGATCCCAAAGTTATCTCCCCTGAACAGCAGAGAAAGTTGAAAGGTGCATTATTTTGATAATGTGGTGGCCCCTACAGACTTTTTTCAGATTACTGGAGTCCAATCCAATCACTGAACAAGATAGGGGAAATCATCATTCCGCAAGGATAGAAAAATAAAAACGAGGAAGAAATGTGGATCCATCAGCCTCTACTTGCAGATTGGGGGGATGTTGAAAGCACAAGAGGAGAATCGCTGTGCAAAAGATGCTCCATGAGTGTGCTTTTCTAAAAACAGCATAAAATGCTTATCCGTGCTTTGGTGTTTGTTTGTTTTTTTATGTTCTTCCATTCAGTTGGAACACACATCATAAAAAGCCCTTCTGCCTTCAAGTCAAGCACTGCCACTCTCATCCACTTTCTTGATACTACCCCAGTGAACCCAACCTCAAAATTGAATAGCTTGCCTTCCATCCAGCCTTCTCACATTCTTCCAACAGGGCTTTGCATCTTTTATCCCTTCCTTCATGAGCATCCATGATGTCCTCATGAGGCACTGCGAGTTCTACCAAGTGCACCTCCCCCAATTTCACACAAAATCACAAGATCTGGCCTTTTTGCAGTTGGGATAGGGATGAATCTTGCAAAGCCTTCCGATTCAGCTAAAGCTTCCCGTTTTTCTCCAGTTAAAACCTCTTCTGCGCTTTCATGCTTTATTTGCTGGGACCTTACTTCTTTGCATAATAATAATAAATTTGATCTAGCTCAGTGCTCACTCATGATGTCTCAGGACATTATAACACTCAGCCTCAGCGTATTCCATTCTCGAAATGATTTCAACCAACCTTCCTCTATAACCTAACATAACATAAGAATTTAAGGGCATGGTAGAACTTAGTCTTTAAATGTGATGTAATGTTTCTCAAAGCTGGTAACCTAGCCTTAATGCACAAACTGAAAAAGATGAACTTCTCTGTCATCTCTGTGCTATGTTGCAGTCATTCGTCTTTCCCATTGAGACATGTTGCTAACAACAAACAGCTCATGACATGGGAGTTTGATTTTCCTTGACAGGATTTCTATAGGGTTAGGATCTTGGCAGCATCAATTATCCTTTTATGTGTCTTGGTGCCCTGAAACAAGGCAGCAAACAAACAAAAAGTTGCCCTGAAACAAGCAAAAAGAATTTAAAGCATACCCAGGGATCTCAACAAGATATCCTTCTCTCAAGAGAAGCCTGGCTGGACTGAAATAAATAGCATTGTGGCAAGTTCACCCTTCAGTTTGGTAAGTAAATCCCTCGCGGCAAAACTTCGATAAAGACAGCAGTGTGATAATTCAATGTCACAAAATACTTACTAATATATTAGGTGGGCTACCAACGGTTTTCCCCATTGTTTTGCGCCCAAGAGTTGACTTCTTTTTCCTGGTACCGGTTCCCGTGTTTCCTTGTGTTGGTTATCACCAGGTTTATTTCGGAAAAGATTGGCCTGTGGAACTTGACACTTTCACTTTTGAACAAACAAAAAGTGCCAAATATCTTAAAACTGGAAAAGAAAAGAGCAGTGGTACAATTGGCTTTATCAATGAGATAAATAGCAATTAAAACCAAAGTCATTTTGGGGTTATTTTTGTAACTTTAAGCATACTTTTTTTTCTAAATATTGAATTTTATTTCATTATCCAAGAATATCGTGTATACAAATGGTTTTCTACCATTGCTTTCATTTTTACGCTAAAGAAAAGAAACGCATTACTCTTTTCTTCTCAAGTTGTCTGATTTTAAAAAAAGTGTTTTCAATAGAGCACTTTTGCAAACCTTTCTTACAATTACGAATTTCTTCTTTGTATTGAATAATTTATGAAGAGAATAACAGATATTATCTCTTTTTTTTTTAATCCTCTTTTTGGATTACCATAGGCCATTCTGGCAACTAATTGCAAACTGAAACATAAGTTATTCAAATCATTTTTAAGAGACATCAAAATAGTTTCTGTCTCGGTAATATTTTTCTGTTTGAAAATCTCACCACACTTGTTAAACTAAATATCTTGCTATAAAAATGAGTCAAATGTTAAATATTCTTCTTTCATTTTCAAGTAAATAATATAATGCCTTCAAATCTTGTTCATTTTCTAAAGCTGATATTACTATCTATCGTGGTGTAAGAGAATCTATTTGCTATCTACCAATTTTTCGTACGGAACCGTTAACCTTAACTTTCTTTCTTATTTCCTTTCCTAGAAAAGTTACTGGATAATAACGAAGGACTTCGGATCGTGTTGAGAGCCTTGGCTACCGATGTCAAGTTTATTGCCTAATTATCCATGAAATTTACATTTTTGCTAAATGGTATATTTACTTTTGTCTCGTAGGTATGTCTGACGTAGTCGACAAAATACTTGGCATTGGCGGTGGTGCCTCGGCTGTTCTTGCCTTCATTTTCTATAAGTACTACAAGAGCAAGGGTGAATTTGCAAGACAAATCAAGGTTGGACTTCATTTGTACATTTTAAAACCCAATCACGGCTTGTTTTGATTTGAAGAGAAAAAAAAACGCTTTATACACATGAAGTGCCCACAAATAAATTTGCTCTATTTTATGAGTTAGGAAAATGGGAAAGATAAGCTATAGGCCTACTTGACAGTGAACAAAGTATGGCAGGGTGAAGTGCGAAATGTGGGGAGTGGTTATTCTTAATGGTACTGGTAATGCATACAATTTTTTGTAGAGTAACTTCTCAATTCACACAGTCTGTGTTTCTGTGTAACTGCAAGAATAAGCAATCAAGAAAACAAATTTGATCCTGTTAAACTTTTACAAGAGTGATACGACATTGTTTCCTATCTTCATCAAGTCATTTATTGCGGAATTATATACATACTGTATTTCTCTCATGTGAACACCTCTGTAGCCAATGCATTAGTGTGTTGGCATTGCAATTAGAGTGATATGGGTTCGATCTCATGCAGGGCCGAATTTTTTTTTTTTTTCTTTTCCTAGCATATATCATATTTTTAAATCCATCCTGTAATCTTATTTTTCCGGGGAGGAAAAAGCTTTGCATTCCTAATCCTGTTTGTAGAATGGGACCATTTGCTAGTGACAGATAAACCATAGGTGGCTATGGCAAGTTCTATGATTGTTTAGGCAGTCATTTGCATTGTACGCACACTATGGCTCTGCGCCTGAAGCGGCTTTGTCTTTTCTTTCTCTTCAACTGTCTTTTTATTCAGGATTTTCCTCCATTCAACTTCAACTGAGTTTTTCTTCTGGACCTTTTCTTCACCAATTTGTCCAGTACTATTGTAGGAATAGCCACTTCGTACAAAATGATTGCTGCAGAATTGTTCGAATTATAACTTAACTGTTACAGTTTATTCATACAATATTTTATTGTACCAAACTTCCGCTCTGCGACTTCCACAAGCCCCTCCCTCTCTCTCTCACTCTCTCTCTCTCTCTCTCTCTCTCTTTCTTTTTTCGTCTTCTTCTTCTTCTTTGTAGACGAAGAGGGAGAAATAGCACAGGAAAAGAGCTGATGGGAAAATGTAATTGTAAGTATAACTGATACTGGTTTTACGAATTGTACAATTGTTTGCATAACCGAAGTATGTGAGTAATTTTAACTGGTGCCAAGATCCAAATTGACAAGGCAAGTTTGATTGTCAAAGCTTCTTGGTAAGAGATGAAGTAAAACAGACTAAAGTGTGGTAGAGAAAAATGACACTTTGGAACTGTTTTGTTTTAGGATCCATATCCCTTCATACCGCCTTCACTAAGCAGTGTCGGGACCCAGCTCCGGAGCTGGGAAGAACTCTGGATCACAAGAAATGAAGAGAGGCAGAGGATGGGTCCATCATGCTTAATCTTGCATGGCATAATGAGAAATACAAGGGGTATTACTCAATCTTAAGCCAAACAATACTTGCTGTTGCCTTGGTGAGATCTGCTCATTGCTAAAGACCAATGAGCCAATTTAATACAGGGTGCTACTGTGGTGACTGATTATTTAATAAATATCAAGTAACTTCAAAGCTATTACTATCTAATTTGATTTACAACTTTTTCTTTTTTTAACAGGGAATAAATGTTCTCCAACCAGATCTTCAGCTTTACAACCATCTCAAAGACCAAGAAGATGGCTGTTTGGCGTATGCAGCAGTTGAGGGTATTGTCAAAGACCTTGGGCGTACAGTGTCAAGTCAACATACCTCAGCTGTTGGTGTTATGATGAAGACAAAACTAGTAGAGCACAAATCAAAGCGGATCAATGGATTTTGGTATTACTTAATGTGATCCTTACTTAAAGGCTTTACTTTCTTGGTTTGTTTGTTTTTTTATTAATTACCAAAACACAAAGTGTCAGAGGGATAGCCATTGCAATAAGAACAAGTATTCCATGGGATAAGTAATAAAAAAGAGCTGGTAAAAAAAGTCTTTTATAATTATGCATGCTCTGTTGAGCTCTAGTTTTTAAAATGCAAAGTGGTTCTCCTTCAATTACTGTGTAATGATTGATAATAATATAATGTACAGCTTTTGTGTAATGCTTATTGTTGGTCACTGACAGATTTTTGTTTGATCATTTTACTTGAGCTACTGCCATGTGAGAGAGGGATGGATACTTTAAAGGCCAAAGAGGAAGTGTTCAAAATTTGGATTTCAATATGCAAAGTGCTTCAGTCACAGCTTTCAAGCTTTTCAGAGAATTGAAATAAACTGCATGAATTTCTCATAAAAAGTGTTAAAAATCTCAAATTTTTTTTCTTTTGTTGTTTAAAATCTATCAAAATCTCTTTTGCTAACTGATTCTCAGGAGTTCCTTTCAGTAATAATTATACTATCATTTTAATAGCCTCTAAATGCTTATTTATTTGCGGCTTTTTTTTTTTTTTCTTCTCACCTATGATCACCTATGAAAATATGCTTTTCAGGTCAGAATCAAAGAAGGAACTGCGGGATAACCTCCAGTCTGTCCCGTTTGCCCTGTTCAATTCTAATAATGAATCTATTGTGGGAGTGGAGTTTATAGACCCGCTGGCAGCCTCCCACATCCAAGAAGAAATGGATCTGATGTATGATCGATTTGAACCACACAAATCGAGTCTGGCAGAGGTACGAAGATTTTTCTGACTTCTGATGTGGTTTATTTATGAAATGAAAGAATTACAAAAGAGTTCTCTCTTTCTTTCTTTCTCGCTCTTTCTCTCTCTCTCTCTTTTTCTTTCTCGCTCTTTCTCTCTCTCTCTCTCTCTCTCTCTCTCTCTCTCTCTCTCTCTCTCTCTCTCTCTCTCTCTCT
>JBCIKM010355760.1:2500-11135 GCA_039654465.1 Melibe viridis
ATTGAGAAGATTGGGAAAATATCATAAAAAAGCAACACTAAAAGCAACATATATCTATAAATTATGTACATAACATTGTCTTTGTGTCATGCTATTCGTCAAAATTGTACATTTTGACAGAGTTCCTTGTCTATGACATTTAGGAAGTTATTTATTGATACACTACTTTTTGTTTCATCCTTCGGGCAATTCAAGATTTTATCCGTTCTAAAGATAAATGAATTTTGCCTTATGTTGCTCTTGCAGCCTTCAATATAAATATTGAATTTTGAGCTTCTTGTTGATGTAACAAAGGAATATTAAAAAATAGGGTCAATGTCACATCTATTGTGGACAATCTTATACAAATTAATAAGATCTCCCCAAATGCGTCTGTATTTTAATGATGGCATATGAAGACTTTTTAACCTATCCAGATAGAATGAATGAGTACCTACCTAATACTTGATACCAGCCTTGTAGCACGTCTTCGAACGTTTTCAACAGAAGACTGTCTTTTGTAAAGAGGATGCCATATGCAATTTCCATACTCAAGTACAGAACGAATAATGGATTTGTACAAAGGAACAAAAGTGCAACTATCGTCATCATCATCATCATCATCATCATCATCATTATTATTATTATGATTATTATTTATTATTATTCCTACTATTATTATTATTATTATTTTTATTATTATTTATCATCATCATCATCATTATTATTATTATTATTATTGTTATTTTTCAAAGTGGTCAAGCAGCTATATGCTTCAAGCTATGGAAGTCGAAACTAAGCTTCCGTAGCTGATGCATGCTACGGAGGACAGCCTTGATAGGAAGTCTTCCATATGATTCAAGCCACGACCTCCCCAGTAAAAAAAAACCAAAAAAAAAAACCCAAAAAACTTCCTGTTAATCAAAATGCTTACATGAATGAAGTATTTTAACGACGATGAATCATGCAATAATGGCAGCTTTAATACTTTTCATCATTGAATGATACAATTTGAAAGTTTCTGACCAATAAATCGGCTTTTGCTAACGCGAGTAAATGCATAGAAGACAGAGTGGGGCGTCCATAGATACCGAACTATAGTATTGCTTCCACACGAGGGCGCTGATTGCAGTATCGAACCGGCTTCCGTATCTTGTAAGCCAAGATTTACTCGGAATACCTATTCTCTCTGCTTTTAGCGAATCTTCTTATGTAGGTCAGCACCTTCAGCATATGACGACTTCCTGTCTCATTTGCCCTCAAGTGCAACTCTTGTGTGTGTTGAGGTTGGAGATTGTGTAGCTAAGAGTCGCCCTGAGCAAAAAATGCCGTTGGATTTGCCTGTCCTGTGTGGTTCCTCGGATATATGTTTGTGTATGATTTGAAATGGATTTCATGGATTATTATTAACAGTATCAGCGCAAGGAATGGAAGTATATTATTTATTATCTTTAATTTTTGGACCTTTCATTTATTTTCCTTCTTTTTTTTTCAGAAACACGAGTGAATGAGATCAAAGAGGCGACGACCGTTGAGAAAACAGTGGATTCGTTGACTGTGATCAGTTTTGCCTGCGCGGGTCGATAACCTTATTTCATATTTCACGTGGAACCAACAGTATATAGCAGCTCAATTTGTGATCCTCTATTGCAGAACAATCGCTTATGCTTTATAGGTTTCACAACCCTCTGTTAAGGAGATGACGGCCTGTCAACAGGGATCAGGTGTTGAATGTCTTATGAGGGAAAAGAGGAACACTTCAAGTTTGGACTATCTCTGAATGAATTGAACATGGAAGATTACGATCCTGCTTGCCCAACTGAGTAAGTGAATCATGTATTTTCGTCTCATTTATTTCTGGTAATATCTCTGCAAATTTATCCAGGTATGTTTTGGTCTGTGTGTATGCTACACAAGAGGAGCCTCTAAAAAAATATTATGACAGTTGTCGTTACATTTCTAAGGGAATAGAGGTCGACCTCAGAACAGAAACCAACCATAAAAGAGTTTTTATTTTGTTCATCAGAAGCGCTAAGTCAGTTTTGGCAAGTCATTTTTCTGGTCAAAAGTCACTCCCTGGACCTTATTGCTTAGGATTGACCTTGCAGTCCTATCAGAGATTTACAATCGGAGTGGTTATTCGTACAAGTTTAGCCAAACTTCTGGTTCCCTTTTGGGCTCTCCGCCCAGATGATGGATTTATACACATTATGTGTCGCTTGCCAAAGTGGTAGAGTTGGGTTTGCAAGGGAAGTGAGATGAGTTCGAGCCCCTGCTCGATCCCCCTTTTTTTTCTTTCTTTTTTTCCACTATCGTATCCAATTATCAAATGCGTCCTGTATTTTGGGCATTCATTTGCATTGTACACACACTACAACTCTTTGCTCAAAGCGGCTTTGTCTTTTCTTTCTCTGAAACTGTCTTTTTATTCATGGTTTTTCTCCATCCAACTGTGGGGTTTTTTTTTACCTTCTCTTCACTATTTTCTTCCAGTACTATTTGTAGGAATAGCCACTACCAGTTATTCTTACAAAATGTGTGGATGATGATCGCTGAACTAGGGTTTTTAGAATAACTGTTACAGTTTATTCATACAGCAATATTGTCCCAATCTTCCGTTTTCTCTCTCTCTCGAACACTAGAACATCGTTTACCCGTCCTCAATCTTCCTCCCCCTCCAGCTCCTGTCCACAAATTTCTGTCTCTTTGATCTATCATCTTTATTTGTCTATTTTTTGTGTTTCTTTAATTGTACGAATAACTGCGTCCTTTACGGTACGCTCTCAGATTTCTGTTTGCATCCATGTTGCACTTGTAAAAGAATGCTTGGCATTTGGAAATTAAACAGAGTAGTCTGCAAGGCTGCTGTGTGGGCAAACTTCCCAATTTATTACTCCCACTTCAGCAATATATATATTCATCACAGCTGAGTGAGCCAATGGGAGAAGAAAAAGAAGAAGACACCTTGCATCTGGTTGACCTGCACAGAGATCCTGACTCTTTCCATAGTATAATTTATGTAGCAGCAATAAAACATGATTTTACAATAGTTTGCAGTATTATGAAGCTGTTTTGATTGATTTTATGAATTATTTGGCAAGTTACTCTCTGAAAAAAAAAAGTGGCAACTGAAGTTTTTATTATTTTAATATATGGCTCATGCTGTTTTGCCTTTTAAGGTGCTAATGCAAACAATCACTTAATACATAGAATAGGATGTAAATTAACTGTTATCAAGGTATTTTATATGCAATAGTTATCAAGTTGAAGAATTTGCAGAGTGGAATTTTACATCAAATGTAATTGAAAGGTCAGGTAGAGAGATAAGAAAATCTTCAAATACCCTCAATCCCTTGGCTTATGTTGCCTTTAAGTAATAGTGTTTAAGTTAATTACAATTTGACGACATGATGCTGAAACTGAAAAGTAAAAGATGTATTTTTGAATAATTTTGCCAGCCATTTTGTTAAGTGTTTCTTTTTTATTTATGATGACTAGACTACACATCATTTCAATAATTAGGTATAATTTATATCAGGCAGGTGGAAAATAAAAAAAATCTATTAATACTAGACTGGTGTGCACCTCAGTTGACAGTGCGAAAATGAAATGTTGGATTATAAATGATTTCTGTTATCTTTTAGCATTAACATTAACTTTTGAATTTGCATAATACCAGCATCCATTTCACTAATGCTCATTGACGCTTTACAAAAAGAAATTTACTCAAACACATTTCACTGATCAGTCATCCTGCCCATTTACACACACATGCTACAAAATCAAAAACTAGCCCCATTGATTCAAATCAGATAATGATCTATCACAATAGGTTGGACATTTTGGACATTTCTTTTTCAGTAGTAGCTTCTCATTAAAAAATATGTAAAATCACCATATGTACACATAAATACACAAAGTCTGCATGATTTTCAATGACTACAAGCAGTGTTTCAAAATAGTATTAGATGACAGTATTGTTAATTGTCAAAGTAAAATTCTGAGGATGTTCTTTCAAAAACATTGAGACGGCAAACAGCATTTACACCACATGATCTGCAAATTTGGGAATAGGGTAAACAAGGAGAGAATTCATTTTCTCACTCATCCTTACATTCTGTTCATGACATGTTATGAGAAACTCTGAGCCAGATTTCTTTTTTTAGATCTCAAGTTTATAGAGCGGTTTTTACCTCTTCAAAGTTCTTTAGTGAAGCAACGTAAATTTCGATCACTGGTGTGTTCATGCCTCCTTATCTCCTAAATCCTGGTGGTATTCGTGTGAAAGATAATTGATTTTGTGTACAGAGCTTTTTTCTTTGATAGGTATGCCAAATCGGAAAGTTTGTTTTCTAAGACCTCAAAACTATTAAATTTGACCGACTGGGTTTGTGAAAAAAATTGGTAAATGTTGGGGGAATCCCTTAAGATGAGGATCAGTGCTATTCTGTCTTATTTCACAAATGATCTGTTATGACAGCTATTGGTCATTGTGAAAGAGGGAGGGGGGGGGGGGAGAGGGAGAGATGAAGTTCATGAAAATGTCATTTTTGTTGTCAAGCGAAAAAGCACCCAAACAATTTATTTGAGCAGAGTTATTTTATCAAAACAATGATGACCATCGTACTTGCCAACGTGTATTGGCATGTTGGAAGAGTGGAATCTTTAATTGGAAAGTCTATTTCATGCATCTAGTTAGCTTTGCTGAAGATACCAGCAATAAAAATGAAAAACAAGCCTAGTGAAAGTGAAAGGCATAGTGGAAAAGCTTAGAGTTTGTGATATTTCCATAAGCTTCACAATTACCGTATATGCCAAATATGATATGGAAATAAAGAAAAGAATAGCTCTGTCCATTTGTCTTTATATGGATGCAAATGTTAGACTTTGACAAAAGACTTGGAAAGAAGACTTGCAGCAGCAGAGATGTTGTAATAAAAGATTGTATTTATATAGTGCATTTCCACTGGGCTGCTCTGTGTGCATTACAATACCATTACATCCTTGGCAGAACATATAACTATAACATGTATGACGAGACAAGTCACCTGATAGGCGTGTTTCAATTTTTCGGACAGGCAGGTATAGAACCCATGCCCTTCAGCACTGCAGTCCAACGCCTTACCACTGGAGCCACTGTGCCCGTGAAGGGATTAATTTGGAATTTTGGTATGTTGAAAGTGACGTGGATAGCGATTTGTCTCGTCATTCATGTTATATGTTCGTTGTCTGCCATGGATACAATTGTATTGAAATGCGCATGGAGCACCCCGATGGATATTATATGCGTTATATAAATGCTATCTATTATTGGACTGAAAAGAAGACAAATGTAGAAGTGATGGAAATGGCAGGTTACAAAATATCCCTTATATCAAAATCATCAGATTAAAGACAGCTTACATTTTTTGGGCACATAAACAGATCTAAGGGTTTGTAAAAAAAAAAAAGTGACTGCATGGAAAATATGTGGAAATAAAAGCAAAGGAAGACAACGCAAAAGATATACTGAATGAATGCTTGACCAAGAAAGAGTCATCTAACAGTGAACTCATCCAGAGAACTAACAACAGAGTGGAATAGAAGGCCATGATCATTGATGTCTGCAACCGATGTAGCACACCTCCACTTAATGAAAAATATGTTGAAAGAGTTAGAACTTAGTTCAATATTCATGGTCCAAAGGTTTGGAACAGCTTGCCAAATGGACTTTGTCAACTGAAGACACTGGAATCTTTCAAAAAACATTTGAAGACCTTTCTTTTTAGTCAGTGGCTTGATGAAGTTGATTGTTGAGTGTTTAGTTTCTTCACGCTGACATTGTGTGTGCGTGTGTTCATTGTTTACGTGTGAGTTTAGGTGTAAATGTGTCTGCAATGATTTTTTTTTTTTATATAATTAATCTTAATTTAGCGCCTTGGGTCTGCTGTCAAGGTGGGGATAGTTTTTGAGCATTATAAATGTGTATTATTATTATTATTATTATTAGTTAGTGAACCTCAGTTCAATACTTTAGATGTCACAACTCAGCTAAAAAGTACACTTGTTCCCCAGTAGATTATGACACTGAATTGGAATTTTGATTCTTGATATAGATCACACTCTCAAGATCAGACAAGTTTCAAATATTAATCATTCATCTCAACCTGAATTACCTGAAGATATTATGCGAATTGTTGATGTTGTTTAATTATTGTTGGTAAATGTGATTTTATTGTTATCTTGTCCCACCAATTAGAGATGACTTTGCAGTCCCAGAAATAGACCTGTCCCAAGTACCCCTGCCTCCCCCGCTGCCGGCTGCTAAGAAATCTGGAAGCAAACACACCTCGCCAGTTGAGGAACCACTACCAGCCAACCACGTCCCTGAGCAGGAAGAGGAGAGGAGAGGTCGAAAGAAAAAGAAAAAGAAGAAGAAAGGCCAAGCCAGGACAAGATCTGTAGCAGAAGATGAGGAGGATGCAGAGGTTGGTCAGGTGTTAAATATTTTAGCCTGAAGTTAATTTATTTTATTGTTCTGCCAGTTTATTTGATTTGCTCTGCCAGCTTTGTTTGAATTTGTTCAGGTCTTATGCGTTGACGCTGATTTTGAATTCCTGTTTTTTTAATTGCTGTACAATCTTGAGTTGTTTCAAGTTGTAATCCTTTTTTTTTTTTTTTTTTCAAACCGTATTCAAATTTACAGGCATTTAGTTTTTAAGTTGTTGAGGTACCTCCACGACTTGGTTGTTCTGATATGGTAGAACACACTATTAAACACAGCACCACCAGAAAGCAAATCGTGAATACAGGGTTGTTTGGAAGAACTCTGTTTTATGTTTGTCTGATTCAGATCCCTCTTTTATTAATATGTTCTCTTCTCAACACATTTATTATAAATTTTCTGACTGACTGTCTGTGTGTTACCAAACTCCTCCGCCCAGAGACACCCAATTTTGACAAATAAGATGCCGAATAAGAGCTCTCACTCCGAGGAACGTCTATGGGAAATTGTATATTAATTAAGATAGGAAAAACTTCACAAATTGATATTTTCCATTTTAGTAGGGCGTAGAGACAATGAATTTAGTCTAGCGGCCATTTTAAATCACCGCTTGCACCGTGATGTGACGCGCACACGAATGAGTGAGTGAGGGGTGACATGACTTCGAGAGGGAATAAAGTGGGGAAGAGGGGGAACAAGATTTCGGTGGAGCAGGAGGCAAGTGCTGTTGTCGCTAGCAACTGAAGAAAAACGAAAGAAAAAAGTTGGGGGGGGGGGGGGAGTTCAAAGCTGTTGGTGGTGGACCTATTGTCTATTATCTAGGGTAGTGGTTTGGAATATGCAGCCATAGGCTGCGATGGACACTTCTTGTTTTGTTAAAAAAAAACAACAAATCTTAACATAGTACAACTCAGCTAAAGCAAGAAACTCCGTTCCAGACCAAATGTCTTGTTCCGGAGGTCTCAATATTTCTGAATGCATAGGTATTTCAAAGCAAAACACAATATGATAGTAGTTGAGATGAATCTATGATATAAAGGGGCTGTTACTGGGAAGTGATTATAATAATCAGGGTAATAGTGTGAGAATAGTGTTGACTATAGACAGAAATAAAGAAGAAAAATATTTAAATGAATAATTAAAAGAAAGGAAAATAAGAGAGCAACAACAAAAAGTTCAGAGGGAGATTCAAACATGGCCTTCAATAAGATAGTAAGCCAGGCCATTGATCTACCACCAGGATACTGTTCTCACAGTTCTGCTTCCGTAGGGGTATCAGAATGGGTCTATTCCTACACTACTTAAAAGAGTAAATGTTAGTTACCTTTATAATTATCCCTGTTGTCTACTTTCTGCCCTTTGTTACCTGTCACTCTCCTCTTGTCTGCTATTTTCCTCGACTACGTGTTTTCCTGTCTGTTACTGTTAACCTTAAGTTACCTAATTATTTCTTAGAAGGCATAGTGCTAGGTATTTCTTTTTTTTTTTTCTGATGGAAAGTATTATATCATTGTTGTTGGGTACACGTTAGCGCTATCGGCGAGGGGTCAGCTAAGTGCAGAACTTAACTTTGGAGAGGGCTTGATTCCTGCTTGGACTAAAATAATTCCCATAAATAACTTTATGTAGAGTAGTTAGTGTTTATTCATTAGGATGAAGGTACATTCACCCCCTCCCCCTCCCCGTCCCCCAGTGCATTATGAATTATTATGATTATAGAGTGGGTGTTAGGTGGGCATAAACACCCCGTGCAGTAAAAGATTTCGTTTAATTTGGAGCTTAATGTAAAATGGGCCTTTTTATGCTTCCTTATTGCACAATGTATTGGTAGTGTGTTTATGTATGTTTTCAGCAGTCATCTCTAGTTGTGCAACACTATGTGTGTGTGCATAAGCTATGGTTTTATAATCGTTCACTCCCCTACCAGTGATGCTGAGTCGGTTTTAAAAAATCTACTGACTCCCGTTTTAAAAAATCTACTGACTCCCGACTCCAGGGTTGAAAATTTTACCGATTCCGTTTGTTTGTACAGGGTCATCATCATTATCATCATCATAGTCACTGCCTCATAACACACACACACACACACACACACAATGTGGTCTGTCCACTGAGGAATTGAGGTTGGAGGCGTCCTTGGTACCTCTTCTACTTCTGTTTCTTTTCTTTCAC
>JBCIKM010355869.1:0-10000 GCA_039654465.1 Melibe viridis
CAAAAGTCGCCATTTCAGAATTACACTCCTTATTATAGATATTCTATAAACCCTTCATTATTTGTCTTTTTAGTTTTTTTTGTGGGGGCGGGGTACTACTTTTGTATATAAAAAAAAATGTCATCTGACCGCGCGCCGCACTAAGTGTCCCTGATTGGGTTTGGGAAAAGTTGGCAGGTCTGCTACTGTCATTATTGCTCCTTTCCACTTCCCTTTAGTTGGCCAGAATTGCATTGAAATTGTCCCCTTATTTCTGTCTTTTTATCATAAAAAGCATTTCTGCTTCCCCTTTTCTGTAGATGGCTCTAAGCATCAGATGGTGACGCTAGCCAACCAAATCATTGCTGCCATTCCAGAGAGGATCAAGCTGTCTCCTTCCAAGGGAGATGATATGGATGACTCAGCTTCTAGTGGGCGTGGCAGGAGTGAATCTCATAGTTCTCTCCCTTCTCAGGGTTCACCACGGCCATCTTCTTTTGGGGATGACTCAGGAATCTCAACACCTGTAACTGAAAGTCAAGCTTTTGAAGAATACAGGTATCTGAGAATTAGTTTTATTTTCACTTTTTCTCTCCCTTAATAGAAATCTGAATCAAAATCATTTTAATATATTGATCTAGAAAACAAAACTATGTACCTGCAATGAAAACTTACACTACACACAATTCACAAGTGAGCGGAAGATCTTAACCCCAGCTTGCCTTGAGGTGAGTAGCTTGATATCTACCTGTGTGGTTGCCATGGGCCATAGGCTGAATCAGCTGTTGTGTTTTGATTGAAAACAAAATGAAGGAAGAGGGGTTCATTGATTAGTTTATTACTTCTAAAATCCAATTAAATCACACTGTTTTATTGAAAATTTTGGACACAATGCATGTATCACAACCTCAATCACCAAACTCCAAAATCACTCTCTTGTACTGAATGCAGTGTGTTACCAAAATACCTTAAGGCTAACGTAGCACTAGGCGGTAGGTGGCTGGAATTGCCAAAAGGTGTCTGCGGTGCTACTGCATTTAAAAACTGTACAATTCAGGAAACTATGCTCTGATCTAGTTCGTAATAAAATGGTAAGCACTGTCATGTGAAGTTAGAATTCCAGTATGTACAAATTTTTTTACCCAGTGACTCTAGTATGAAGTTTTTAACCTGGACTGCTATCACCTTTCTTTGCAGTTATATATTTCCATTGCTGTTATTCATTTTCTGTGTGTATTTATATTTGTGTGTGTAAGGTACCAAGAATTTGGCACACCTGCCTCCAGCCTGAGCCCAGAGTCGACCTGCCTGCCCAGCCCTTACAGCCCATACAGTTTCACCCTGGACTCTCCTCCCCCCACCACTGCAGAGTTCACAGAATACTTTAACGCCCCTACAACTTACATGGAGAAAGATTTCTCTCAGTTGACTTTGTCAGGTAGTACCAGTCAGATTGACTCCTTTTTTTGTTTTGTTTTTATTGCCTTTTGAAAAAACAATCATCTTTTCAGAGTTTTGTGTTAGATGTAAGATGGTTTTGTGGTCTGATTGAAAGAGAATGGGATAGGTTTTATTCATTTACCCAGAATGCATGCAAATAAATATTTTGACCTCGAAACTTGCTTTAAATAAATTGTTTTTATATCATCATCTGATGAAAAATGAAAGGGTTTTTAATTAGAAAATCATTCTTTTATTTTGACTGTAAAATACTGTGGTAGAAGTATGTAAGCTTCGATGTGGACTAAGGAACAAGTATACTGGACGTTTTGGGTTACCCCTTCATCAACAGGACAGAAAAACCGACATAAAACACAAATCAGCAATGTGCAGAAATCATAAGGTTGAGATCAATGGGTCGTGGAAAATTGAGAGTGAGTGAGAAGGAGCTCAGATTAAAAACAAGCATGCAAGTAGGAGAGAGGTGTGTGGGAATGTTTTGTGGATGGTGGTGGTGGTGGGGGGGGGGTATGAGTGGGACAGGTGGGATAGGGACAGTGGAGAGGCGCACAGTGATTTCATAGACTCCTGCGTCCTCCAGGGAGGTGAGTGACCAGCACAAAAGGTGGGGATATATGTATGTGGGAGTGGTGTATGGATTGGGGGGAGGGAGAAGTTTTTGAGTGGGACAGGTGGAATAGGGATAGTCAATGGGCTTGCAGTGATTGCGTAGTCGCCTGAGGCCTTCAAGGGGGTAGATAGAGACTGGCACAAAGATGAGTAAGAGAATAATGGGTATTGATAGGGGCTGAAAAGGAGTGGGTGTGAAAGGACTCAATGGATGAATGAGAAGAAGGAGATGAATGAAAAGAATTAGATAGGGGGTTCGTGAGAGGTAAGATGCAGGGATGAGTGTGAATGATGAGTAAGAGGGGGAGGGAAAGGAAAAAAGGGATGGGTTATGATATAGAATTTGATTTTTACTGTAGCAGGTTTAAACATCTCAATTGTTCTTTTTCTTTGTGTGTGTGTGTGTGTGTGTGATCATTCCTAGACCAAGAACAAAGGAAGTTGTATGAGGCTGCCAAAGTGATCCAGAATGCTTACCGTCATTATCGTGACAAGCAGTTACAGCAGCAGAAAGAGATTGAAGCAGCTGTTCTTATTCAGAGCTACTACAGGAGATACAAAACTGTAAGCTTACAAATAGTTTTTTACATGAATTTGAAAGGTCTGTAATGAGCAAAATTGATGAATTAGATGAGAGATTCTTTTTATATGTTTAACCATTTTTTATTTACCATTTGAATATCTCCTGCCCTCTCTAAATTTCAAACCATGTTTTAAAAAAATAACTGAGTAATGCTATTTGAAGAAATATGTATCCCTCAGCCTATTCATTTTCTTTCTTTGTGAAAGTTTTCTGCAAAACTGAAATATTTGTCACTCATAACATTGCACAAGGAGTGCTGGCATAGGATTTAAAGAGAGAGAAAAAGATTTTTTTTAAAAATCACATAGTCTTTGTACCTACTCGTCTTTGCACTCAAAATCTATCGTCAAATAAACAATCCATTCATTGCCATTAGACACTTACCACCGCATTCAACTATACCTTTTTTCCCCTCTCTACATAATTACTAACTCTTTAACAAGCTGATTTTTGGGGGGGAATTTTTATTTTTGCCTGCTCAGCGAGGTGAGACTACCTTCAGTATAATGGTTTTTACGACTAGATAAAGAAGATGGACTTTAAATGAAATGTTGGGGATAAAAACTTTTTTGTTGAAAAGTAGATAGAAAAGGGGAAAAGAGTTAATTTCAATCCCCGTTAAAGAGTTAATCTCTAAATTTCATGGTAAACTTGAAAATAATATTTTAGTGTAAACGAGGATCTAACTTTGTTATTTTTGTCAGAGAAAATAAGTCAAACCTTTCAATATGGACCATATTGCTCTCAGTAATTTTTGTACAGAAGAATACTAAATGCCTTGTAACAAAAAATTAAGACTACAGGGAAATCAGGACTGCCATAAATCAAGTGTTATGATCTGAGAAGTTAAGCTGTGGGTTATATTTCTGTTGCTACAACCAAGAGATATATTATTTTACTATGGCATCATTGAGATTTTACATTTTCTTTCTCTCCAGTATGCTTACTATAAGAAAATGAGTCACGCTGCAGTCCTGATCCAGAACCAGTTCAGAACGTATTATGCAAAGCAAAAAAAGCGGGGCGATTCTGCAGGAAGTCTCCAAGGCCTGCGCAGGGAGTCTGAAAGGTTGAAGAAAGGCAGGAATCAGTCTGTTATTATTCAGCAGAGGTTCAGGTAAAGGAGCTGGAGCTGGAGCATAGCAATGTGCCTTTTGTTAAGGTTTTAAGAATTAAGGAATGAAATTACCTTGTCTTCTAAAACTTATATACAATAGAAAATAAGAGGTTTGTGTTTGATATGTTTGTAGTCCAAGGCACCAAACTTCCATTCTAAATTGAATTCATTCCACAGGAATCGTTTACTTTCAGACTATTCTTGTCTTTTTTGGTGTACTTGTTTGCGAAAACTTAGCTTTTGTCTTTCAAAATAACTGATCTATTAGTGAAGGAGTTGGTTAACTTATAAATTGTTATTCTTATGTAGATCCCATTACCAACGCAAATCTTTTGAAGGGAAGGAAGCTTCAGGGTCAGGCCATGGATCTGGGGAAGCAGCCCCTAATAGGTAAGATATGCAAATTTTGTTTAATCATCATGACTTACATCTTCAAACAATATATATTGTAACATGAACATTTTCTTTTCTGCTTGGGGAACAAATGGAGAGCGTCTTGCTCTTTTATCTTTTGTCCTGAGAGTAAGAAGATGGCCTACCAAGGAATAAAATTATCATCACTCAATTCTGTTATCTCCTTTTAAATGACATTTTAAAAAATATTTTTCTAGAAAGTCCTGTTCTTCTTCTGCCTGTGCTTGCTTTTTTTTTTTTTTTTTGTCTTTCCGACACTTTTGGTTCAGTCTAAATACAAAGCTTCTCAAAGCATCCCTCAAATCATTTCCTTAGTTTGGATATTTTTTCTCCTATGTTATATATACACTCTAATAAATCAACGGCCAGAAATAATTTCATTACCTTCAAAAATTTTCTACTACTGAATAAATGTCTCCCAATACATTGTCTATCACTTTTGCGCGCCTCACTGTATAAGGGTCGATCTCAAAACTAATAACAAACTTGAAAAGAGTATTTTAGCATGAACAAGCGACTTTATAAAGTAAGAAAAACATTTCAGCATTGAATGGATGTCCCTCTGTAACTTTACACAGAAAAGTTCTGCCCATAACTTTAATTAAAATTAGTAGAGGTGGGTTGGGGTTTTTTTTCCTATTTTTATTAACCTTAAAAGAATTAATGATGTACTCTTTGAATGATCAGTGAAAGAATTTATTAACAGTTCTTTTGTTAGAACATAGAATTTAGAGACAAGTTTAGACTGCTGGATAAATTCCATTTTAACTAGCTGACATCCAAGAGTTTAAGTTTTACAATGGGAGATATGGTCTGAATTGACTTTTAAAAATGCAATGCAAAGATAGTGTTTTCCAGCTAATCCTTGAAACTTGATCACTTATTTTTTTTGCTTGTTTCTTTGTTTTTAATTTTGCTTTTCTGTATAAGAAAAATCACCCAAAATTTGTTAGTTGAAAAGAATTAATTTGATCAAAACTGCATGTTTTCCCAAAATTGCAGCTCACTTTGTACTCCCTCCCCTTTTTAAATAAAAAGCATAAAAAAGCCTAACTCTTCAGTGAAGTCTTCACATCATGGTTACGGGAAAGGTCAAAAGGAAATACCTTTTGCTCTCTGGTTAATATTGTTGTCATAGATGTTGACAAGGTTGTTTTCCACACCATAAATGCATGAAGTGCTACAATCCATGAACTGCAAGATTGTTTGAAAGAAAGTATTTTACATCAAGAACAATATAAGAAAGTATATCATATTAAGCACGGCTAGATTTGCTTAATGAAATTGTTTGATATTAGAGCCAAGTCAACCATTTTTGAAAGAACCGACCTTCTTTGGTTAAAGGGGGTTGGAGGCTTCCTTTTTGCAAAATTAAATATTCCAGCTAAACAAAATCTTTTTTTAAGCAACAGCAAAACATCAAAGTTGAATAATTAAAGGTGACATACTACTGTTTTAGAGCTTGTTCGCCTCATTGAAATTCTTGGTCATACCTGGTATTGAATCGAAGATTACTATTAGCTTTTACATTGATTTAAAAAATTGGGATTTTATCGAGATTTTTCGGTGTGTAAAACTAATTTTTGTTCTATTTTGCTTGGGACTGAAATATGTGGTGTTTCCGTATTTAAAGCTTCAAGGTGACATGATTTATTGACATTATTTCTTAAAATGATATGTAAAAAATATAATACTGTGCCAAACAAAAAATATTAAAATCACGCTGAAAGTTGTAATGTGTTTAATCACCATTAAAAGCTTCATCGACAATTTTTCAAAGTCTAAAATTGACTGGAGCTCTACGAAAGAAGAAAAAAATACTTGGTTAGGTTATGAAGATCAGAGTCTTATTCTTTCAAAACTTTCTGTTTTGCGTGGGCAATTTGAGAATTTGTGTTCTCCCCACAATTTTTCTTCTTCACTGATGATTTTATTTTCTTGTTGGATTTTCTTGAACACTGAAGCTTCATATTTGATTTTGCAAGTCATAAATGTAACAGTCAACCCCATCCTAGTTGGGAAATATGTGACGATTTTTGAAAAATCATGGCTAAGACTATTTTCCTCTTTTGTATAATGGCTGCTCCCAGAGAGCTCTATCAGCTCATTCAGGTAGTCAGGGTAGGTAATGCCACTTTGTCTTGGTGTTTTTTGTGTGTCTTAATCATTTGTCTATTTATGTCATAAATTTGTTGTATGTGTCTCTGTCATGGACATTTATCTTAGTAAGTTTTGTCAATATTTTATTCATATCTTCACTTTCCCCCTTGACACTTTCAATTCTGCTTGTCAAATTGTCCAAAAGTGAATCTACTGGGCTTTCTCTCTTTTGGATTTGTATGCTACTAGCTTTTATGGGTTTATTCAATGTTGTTAATTATCTATTCAAATTAATTGAAGTTAATTTAAAAATTCCAAAAGCACATGCTTCATACTTCGACAAAATTATTTTTTGACAGCCACACCCTTTTCTCTTTGTGGCACAGAATGGAAAAAGCAGGACTATTTTTAAATAGCTTAAGCGTGTTTATTGTTACAGAGGTTGCAAAACAAATTGCAATGAATTTGCTTCTTGATATATGAATCACAAAATTGTCATCACAATGATATTCAGTTGTTAACAAAGAGTTGGTACCATAGTACCATCAATACTTGCGGACAGAAATAACACTCCACTTTTTAGAGCATAAGGGATTTTTTTTTCAGAGGCAGAGCATCGTTGAACTTTTGCACCTGCCTCGTTGTAATCAACTGTTCCCCTCCCTTCCCTCTCTCACTCTCTCTTCTTGGCCGGTCCTTGCTCAGCTCTACCATGTAGTTTGTGCAAGATCTGCTCATGGTCGTCATTGGTAATTTTTCGCTTTGAACCTTTCTCTAGTACATCATGGTACACTACCTGTCACATTTATCTTTGATAATAATCTTGTAAAAGTTGGCTTTGTGCATGCATCCAAAATTGCACACAATCTGCAATGGATAAGTACAAGTTTTCTCTTGTTCACGGCTTGATATTTCTTTCAGCTGTTGCCAAACAACCCATGATGGAAGTTGGTTACTATGGACAAATTTGTCTGATTTCACTGTTAAAGAATCCTAACTACACATTTGCTGAAACTGTTTGCACAGTTTTAAATGCAATTAAAGATCAAATTTGCTTTTTTCCACTGCCATTTCATGCAAACAAAGCAAATGGATAAAGGCTTTCAAATGCATCCATTCATTCAATTTTTTGCACACAATTTTGTCCAATTTTGCAATTGACGATTTTGACCTGTTTTATTTAGTCTTTTAAATTGAATATTTTAATGAAAACAAAATTTATATTTATATTGAATCATGCAGAACGAATTATCAATTATGTTAACTTTTGATGTTGTTGACATTTACTGCAACTGCATAAAATGAGGTAAAAAAGTGGTGTGTTCTTTCTGTCCACAAGTATAATATAAAGCAATTGTTGATACTGTATCACCTTTGATTGCTTTTGAAGGTGCCCAGGGACACTTCACGTAGAAGTGCTTGGTTTCAATGTGCTTTGATTATCCCATCATTGATGTTCTCCTCTCCTCACTGAGAGCTGAGAAATCGGGGGGCCTGAGAATCAGTACTATGCTCACTCAATTGTAAGCCTCTGTAGACTTATCCGTGAAAAGAGGTGTGCAGATAAAGTGGAAAAATTATAGATGTCTCTTCTTCTTCTTCTTCTTCTTCTTCTTCTTCTTCTTCTTCTTCTTCTTCTTCTTCTTCTTCTTCTTCTTCTTCTATCATTTAACTGGGAGACTCGGCAGCTGCTGTGACAGGCTTTCATTATCAATGAATTAATTAATTTGGAATTTTGCCCGCACAAAGGCCTTGCGACATTTTCTTTGAAATTTCTAACTGCCAGAGGTTCTTTTCTGTTCGCAATGTGAAAATTTGACCTCCGCGTCGATCGTTAATCTTTGAACTGATACTCCATCTTGCCCACTTAGGACCAGGGATTTGCTTTCGAAATGAAAAAGGACAAGACATAAAATTTCGTGGGACTTGAACCCGTTGGCGTCAGAATGAGAAGTGAATGCAACACGAACCTCTATGCGACTTGGCAGTGACAACAAGCCAGAAAACAACCAGACAAATTTTTGCCGTTCGTTGGAAATGAGCCCGTGACGTTGATGCTCGGATGGAAAAGCGAGCACCTTAGATAAATACATTGAATGCGGCATTTATTGTATAGCCCTTGTTCATGGTCATCACCGGCAGACAAATAATACCAGTATATAACTGTGCATATGACAGAATACCTTTCCTGACCGCCAAAGATCTCTCACCTGTCATAGACGGGCATGCCGCTTTGCGCCCGAAATCGTTCCTCCCTCCAGTGGTAGCAGCTCTGGGCGGCACCTAACATACACAGGACTGCGCCCAGTACCAATAGGACAACGCCCACCAAGTTGTTGTCGCTGGGACTGCGGAGGCTCAGAAAGATGGCCATGTCTGACGGTAAGGGAAGGGAATGGACGGGAAAGGAAAGGGAGAATAAGGTATTATGATAAGAGAAAAGAAATGTAATGTATGTTATGGAAGAGGAAGGTAAGGTTATGTTTGGTATGGTAAAGAAAAGAAAGAGAAAGAAGGGAAGGCAGGGATGGTATGGTAAGGGTAGGAAAGAGTAGGTGATGTATGTGGTATGATAAGGGAAGGGAGAGAAGATAACGTCTGGTATGGCGAAGGAAGGACTGAGGGGGGGGGGGGGGGGGAATGTAAGGTATTGTAAGCTAAGTGAAGGTAAAGTGAGGAAGTGGGGTAAATGGAAGGAAGGGAATGAGATAATATGGCATGATAAGGGAAGGGAAAGTTTGGTCAGTGGTGGATGGAAGGGAAGGGGAAAACGTAAGCGAGGGTAGTGAAAGCAAAGGTATGATAAGGATGCCTAGTCGATGAGTCACGACTTCAAGAGGGTCGCAAAGCCCTTGCAGGGGGTGGGAGCGGGGGGGGGGGGGGTTGCTAAGCCATGGCTAGGGACTGACGTACCCTTAAAAGAAGTAGCTATCCTGACTGTAAACCCTTAGCAAGGGGTCGCGTGGAGCTCGAACATAAAGGAGGGGGTCGCCACTGCCAAAATTGAACCCCTATGTAATGGGGAAAGGAACGGAAAAGAAATAGAAGGGAAGGAGACGTTTAGGAGAAGGGAAAGAAAGGTAACTGATAATGAGATGAATTCATTATTTCTAATGGAAAATTACTCTGTGTCTCTTGCAATACTGATGATGATGATGATGATGATGATGATGATGATGGTGATGATGATGATGATGATGATGATGATGATGATGATGATGATTATGATGATGATGATGATGATGATGATGATGATGACGTTAATGAGGATCATAATTATATTCAAGTTTAAGATTCTGCAGGTGAGGATTAAAGCAATAAACAGAATCACAAGAGCAGCAACACCAGAGTGGGGATGATAAGGATAATGATTATAATCTATTGTAATGGAGCTAAGGTCACGTGATCCGATTGCGAGAAACGCCAAAAGGATCTGAAACAAGACCTTGAGACAATGTGAAGGAATACAAACTAGGTGTTTGTTAATTTCAAAGGAGTGCCTAAAACTGACGCGGAATAGTTAAAATTGCTGTTTGATTTTATCTCATAAAATTCAATTCGATGAAGAAGCGAACTCCGAGCAGTTGAGTCCCCAGTAATCTCCCTGTTGGTCTTCCCCGGTGTTTATTTTTAGAAGGGGCGAGTGGACTACAAACACCAACAAAAAACAAACAAACAAAACAAAACAAAACAACCCTCCCCCAAAAAACAAAACAAAAAAACAAAAAAAAAACAAC
>JBCIKM010355978.1:0-11133 GCA_039654465.1 Melibe viridis
CTCTCTCTCTCTCTCTCTCTCTCTCTCTTTTTCTCTCTCTCTCTCTCTCTCTCTCTCTCTCTCTCTCTCTCTCTCTCCATCCAGACTCAAGCTGCAAGTAGCAGATGAACAAGTGGCTGACCAGCATGCTTATGTTCTCCACCTCAAGCACATGGAGTCAGACCCTGAGCTGCTATCGCAGGAGATACTGGTGGAGAAACAGCTTCAAAAACGGCAGGTAGGTGCCAAGATTTTCCTAGAAAGATATGAGGCATAGGACGATGATGGGGATGGGAGAAAATGCAAATGAAATAAAATTACCTAATTCATCCCATGCCCTGTGGTAAATTGGTTCATTGGTCTTCATCAATGAGCAGATTCCACCAATGCAACAGCAACTATTGTTTGGCTTAAGATCTAGTAATACCCCTTGTATTACTCATTATGCCACACAAGATTAGGCACAGTGGACCAATCCTCTGCCTGTCTTCATTTCTTGCTATCCAGAGTTCGTACAGCTCCTTGGAGCTGGGTCCGGACACTGCTTAGGCAGTGTTATATGGATAACAAAACAAATTCATCCCATGGGGAAAGTCGGCCATGAGCGTCAGTCCCGCAGAACCAGAAAGATTCTAGGTGTCAGATGTTGTGCTAAGAAGAGTAATGTATAGGGCTTTAGCTGAGGGCAAAAGAACAAGAAAGGCAGTGGCTAAAGAAGTGAAGTATAACATTCATATTGTGCTTATCCACCATCATAGCCATACTGTAAGCACTTGACCATACCATCCTTGTCTGACAACCAACATAATTTACATAGGTTGGAATTGACCATCACATATCTGCGAAAATTCGTGAATGTCACGATTTTTTCTTAAAATTTGAACAAATCACGATTTCACGATTTGTCCCATAAATTCAGGAATTTTCGCTTTACCTGAATTGCCGTACCGGGCGGTTACGATTTTCCGAAAAATTAATAAAACGAAACCGTGAAAAACTATTTCACGAAAAGAGCGATACTTTTTTTAGTATTGACTGTACCGTTGTATTGTACTGAATTTAAATACTTAATTGTACATCGATGCTCGAGTAGTTACTCGATTGTTAGTTGTTGCTGCCCGGTACTATATCGGAGCAGATTGACTTCCTGTCTGAATCAAAACAGAACGAGATCGGGAATGCCGAGCTACCGCAAGATCTAATTACGCCTTTCTTCGTCCGCAATAGGTGTTTTGAATAAGCGTAACGCATTGTATAAACTTAAGCTGTACTTTTCATTTCTGTTGTCACCATTTCAGAATCTTTATTAATCTGAAACAAACGATTATTGAGGATTTTAGGTGGGACTGCGTGGACTCCGAAAGTTTTTTGACAGCGATGTTTACTATCAAATTCCTAAGAAAATTACACGGAAAAGCATGAAATTGATAGACCTGCGGTTTGGAGAAATGGGGGTTTAGTTCAGAAATACTGCTTCTGGTCTCAGGGAACCATTGTTGAAATGAAAAAAAAAAAAGTATTAAACTTCTAAGTTGAAAGAGGCTTGGAAAGTCACAGGGCCCAAAAAGACAAGTATGTTGAAACGTTACTAGACCATCAAGACTTGTTAAGCATTAAGACACTTGTTGGGCTAAATGGACGTTTTGAAACCTAGCTTTTTTCGGTTTCACTATGTATTCTCATATTTTGGACGAAGTAAGATTTTATAGAATTCAAGGTTACCTTAAGAATCAGAATGGGAATAGGAGGAATGAAAAAACAAAACAAAAATTAGGATCTCTGTGGGGTTTGATTGCTTGTTTAAAAGAAATCTAAGACATAGGTGTGGACGCTGACTTACCTTTTCGCGCGTTACAGTTGCTGTCCTGATTTTTGTCCAAAATTCCTGATTTTTTTCTGATCTTGTCCTGATTTTTCCTTCTTGGGGGTTGGCAGGTATGCCATTATTTAGCAACCTAGAGAGCTGTGATTCACGTCCCAGCTGTGTAGGTTGCCTTTTTTAGACAATTTGTTTTCTTTATTTTATTTATTTATTTAACTTTCTCTATGGCTTGGTCTTGTCTTTCTCTCAACACAGTACTCATATCACTATTGTTCACAATCTTTGATTCTTGGTGTCTGCTCCCTGCCATTACTTCATTATTATTTCGCAGTTAACCACTGAAAAGTTGACCCAGAAAACAGCACAACAGCTGCTTTCAGTCTTAGGAAAGCAAAGTTGAAAAAAGTTTGTTTCCATGTACTTCGGGGATGAGACACTGTGGGTTCCATTTTGCTTTGTCAAAGGTTGTCCCATCCATCTCCATTTTCATCTTGTAAGTTGCTGTGTCCTATTGTTTTAACACCCAAAATTCTTTATGGACATCTGTTTCTGAAAACTTGTAGTTTCTAGGAGTTGGTTTGGTCAGCCTCCCAAGTTTCTGACCCATTGAACCCCAGATGCCTTTCATTAAATGTGAAACATTTCCTAGAGTTGTGTGGTTCGTTTGGGCAAAGTTTAACCCTATGTCAATCAAATGACAATGATGGAGAGGATGATAATGGGAACATGGTTGTGGAAAAATATAATTTTTGGTAGCTGTCAGTGTGAGTCAGAGAAGATCAAACCTTTCAGGTGAAGCAATGATATGACATGCGGCCTCTGTGAATCATCACTATTCTGATGAAATATTATTTAGAATTTTTTCGATACAGCTGACTTTTCCGTGTAACTGGTTTGTTTGTTTTTTTGTCAGAGTATACTTTTATTCTAAATTCCCAGATGAAATTCAAGACCAAACTGGACGCTGTGACAGAGCGAAGAGTTGGTGTGGAGAAAGAGTTGTCCCAGATGTCAGTAGGGAAAAGGAAAAGTCCTGTGGAAAAGAAAATTTCCCAGTCATTGGAGGACAAATACAGCCAGTTTCGTCAGAACAAAGGTTCTCTCAACACTCGGCAAGTGTTTGAATTGCTGAAGAATGAAGAGAAAAAGCAGAAAAAGGTAAATAGGGATGCTTTAGAAATGGTGTTCTTTTGTCTTTTATTCTACCTTTTTCTTTCACTTTCTGCTTCCTTTTTTGTTTTTCCTTTTTCTCTTTTTTTTTTTTTGTTTGTTTGTTTTGTTTTGGGTTTCTTTATGGTACCAGGAGCCATTATGTATTTTTTGTCTTTTTGGTATGTAATAAATTTTACTTTTTTCAATGAATTTAAATATTAGGTTCAAATGTCTCTCTTATTATCAATGCAACTAATGAACACTTTGTCTGCCATGTTGAATTTTGCAACTCTCCACCTGCAGGAGCTTTGCTGACTTTAGATTAGCCCACTTGCCAATTTCCGGATGAATATTTAAACTGTGTTATGTGCTCACAAGACCTCTAAAATGACACCCATTTTAGCTGCAAATCTTTTTTGTCCATCTTTGAAATTTGGATGATCGAAGCTTTCCTGACACCATTGATTTGTTCTGTGACGCTGTCTAAAGAAACATTCTGAAAGTTGGAGCAAAACCAAATCATAATCATCCTCAATTTGCTGTTTTGCTTTTGATCCGGTGTGTTAACATTTCCCAGAGTTGTACTTGTTTTTGTCAGATTTCCCTACAGAAATCTGAGTGCTGCAGCCATGCACAAATGCTTACAAATCCAGTCATGGTCGTGGGCTAAGTAGTTATCCTGTGGTAGCATTTCTTCTTATTATTAGAAATTTAGGTGTGTAGTTTGACAGTGATTTAAATATGAAAAAAACACATTTCCAAAAGTTGTCAGTCTGCTCACTCCACCAAAATCCTTGTGCATTCCCTCATCACCAGCAGACTTGACTATTGCAGTGGTCTTTTGTAAGGTTCCCCTGAAAACACATTAGAACGTCTCCAAAAAATACAAAACAAAACTGCCAGGATAATAACTCTTTCTAAACCCAGAGACAAAATAAAGCCAATCCTCAAATCTCTACATTGGCTACCTGTCAGGGAGAGAATACACTTTAAAATTGCTTGCATGATATATAAATGTTTAGATAAGTTAGCACCATCCAACTTGTCAGAATTAATTGTGCTGTATACTCCATTACACTCATTGTGCTCTGAAAAGAAGCAATTACTTGATGTTCCTCACCATAAGTTGTCGCTTTGTGATAAGACATTTTCTGTGGGTATGCCAACATTTTGGAACAGTTTGACCCAGGATACGAGGCCAGCTGACTCTTTAAGTTTATTCAAAACCAGACTTAAAACTTAAATTTTCAAGAGAGTATTTGATTTATAGCATTTAATTTTTTCATGTAACTGCGGTATCTAGGATGTTTGATATTTGATATTCCACGTTAATGTTGTTTACTGTTTATTGTCTTTTTTTGGTTTTTGGCTGGCGCATTTATGCACACTTACATGTGGTTGGTGCTGGTGGGGTCTCGTTTGCAGTGAAGCTTGCCTGGGCTTTTCCAGTGTCTGGCTAATATTCTCTTGAATGTGGAGACATCTTTTGATGAACCAGTCTTTCTGGCAGGCTATTCCAATCTTTACACAGCCTAACACAAAGTACATACCTCCTTACATTTAACCTAAATTTTTGTACAGAAAGCTTATATTGGTGCCCTCTTGTAAATTTCCTCTCAATGAGTCAAATGGGAATTTTTGGCAATGGGTCCAAAACTTTTGGGTCGTATTTTTCACTTAAAATTTTATAGTTTTCAATCATATCTCTCCTTGATCTTCTGTATATTCAAATTGGTAACGTCAGCTCTTGTAAACGATATGCTCTTCATATGTCCGATTTCATAAATACCATTGACAATACCTTTAATAGTTAGAAAAAGGGCATTTATATTGCAATAACCTGAACTGTTTCAGTTCCAGACAATATTTGATCACATTCATAGTGAAGGGATGTGAGACAAAGGAATTTTATTTTTCAGTGTAAATGATCTCTCTGATATTTGTAAGTTTGAAGCTGCTCTGTCTCTTAACTAATTCTATCATCTTCCTTTCCCCTTGGGCCCTTTTTTTTGACTCTCATGTAATCTGAAGGACTAAAACCACTAATGAATGAAAAAAAAAAAAAAGATGAAAGTATTTCTACCTTTTTTACCCTTTCATTGTTTATATAGGCTACATCACTTATTGCATGCAGTGATGCCAAAATGAAATGGTTATAAAAGAAAAATAATGCAGAGTTGACTGACAGAGGACCAAGCATGCCTTGCACAAGGCCATGACCAATGTTTCTGATAATATTTCATGGAGGTGTTTTGCTCATGGTATTTATGTTTATTCCAAAACTTTTCTTATTTGTTTATAAGAATACAAGTGATTTATTTTACAAAATTTGCCTTTACTGCTTCCATCCTTTATGTCTTGATCAGGAAATGGGAAAAGTGGAGAGAGAGAAAACAGTGATGAAGACTAAACAGTTGGAGCTGAAGGAGATGGCGACGCTGGAGAAACTGAGAGATCTGAAGCAGATGTTGAAGATGTCTCAGCGTCAGGAGAAAGACTTGCATGAGAGCCAGCCAGAAGTAATGGCTATGATGGGTTACCCTATAGAACTGTCTTCAAACAACATAGATGTTAGTCCTCGACGCCCACAGACATACAGAACATCTTCCAAATTAAGTCAGTCTGAGGGTAGATTAACCTCACCTGTGTCCAAGCCAGTCAGATTGCAGCTTCCTTTCCCATCCGACCCTATTTACTCAGATCTTGTCACCGATCATAATCTGTCATACACCAAGGACAGTAAAAGGGAAATTCATTCCCAACACTCTAGCTTCAACTGGAAGCCCAGGTCTAGCTGTCATTCAGACCCAGGAGAGAAAAAAGAGAAAGCCCTACCATTCTTCTACAAGAAAAATGTTAGAGAACATATGTCCAGACCTGACATGCCGGGCTCTTCAGTAGAGGGCGATTATATTTTTGAGTATTCTGGCCCTGATCCTCTGCCCAGCAAGAAATTTGCTCACCTTGAACCGGACCTACAAGAAGCCCTGGCCCCTGGTGATTTTCTTGTGTCAGACTTAGGAAACAAAGATGCTATAACATCACACAACGATCTCAGCAACAATATGCTGGACAAGAATAACAATTCTGCTCCCTATGAACAAATCAGCATGAAACATTTCAACCTTGATGTCACGGATTTAGAAACTGGCGCACATGACAATGAGGGTGGATTTGTATCCCCAGCCTCGGCATTCACTCCCACTCAGACACCTGACTTTCAAAATGAAGTGAACAACGAGGAGGTTACAAAATTACTATTGAACATTTCATCTAAATCATCGAGTCATTTTCTTTCCAAGAACTCCCACTCTTCCTCTGTGGAGAACATAATGGAGCTGCTCAGCCCTAGTGCTGTGAGATATAATGATCTGAAAAGGGAAGGCGATTCCATCAAAGAAATATCCCAAATCCGCAAAATTCTTCCTCCGAGTGAGTATATCAACTCAATGTCAGAAAAGGAACGATTCGACGCCAGAAAAATGGGTCTCTCCTCTAGAACTTTTGAATCTGCTCTTTCCCACATGTTAGATGAAAGTGGTGAGCCAGATAGTAATAACGTACCTGACTTGCCTTACAGCGTTGACCCATACCAGAAGTTTACCCGCAAGTCCTCCCGATCTCCCTACCGCTCTGGGCAGAAGAGCCACCCACAAAGAAAAAACGCAGCTCATAACTTCAGCAGCTCACCAAAGAAGAAAAAAGTTTATGAAGAGAAATCTACCTGGGGCCCAGATACAAAAGTGAGTTAATCAAGATTAGGATGTAAGGGGCATGGGTTTTTCTTAGCTTTTTGCTTATCTAAATTTATTTGTGATTTTTTTTCAACAGATTTATATATTTGAATGTTTCTCCTAAGTCCATTAGTTTATTGAAATTTAAATTGTTTGTAACCATTTTGCTAGCAGTGATTAATACCCACAAAGATTCTAAGGCCAATCCAGGGCTGGACCAAAATGATAAAAGACATGCAGTTACTTAACTCTTAAAACAGCAGGCCATTTTCCACATTTATGGCAGGCTACAACTGAGACAGATTTTTCACCTGTGACTAGCAGTCTAAAAGCACTCATTAAACGGCACAGATTTAACAGATGATCATCGTGTTTGGTATCATTGTAACAAAGACAGAATGGAGAAGAATTCTATGATGTTCATTTTGAATGCTTCGTTCTGTTTAAAAGTAAAGAGGCTGTAGTTTGATGTTCCTGTTTATAAAATATATGAATAAATACATGAAATTCATCACTAACCTCTGAATTCCTCACGAAGTTGATTTAAAAAACATACTTCATTAATATTTGTGATAAGAATAATCCAAAAGGAATATAAGGAACTTTGAATTTTAAAAATCCACCCAGGCATTTTATAATTATGACACTTTTTCTATGACCGGTTCAAGGAGTGGGCATTTCCCTGTCAAAATTCGCATCAGTTACTATCATCGTCACCCCTACTGGAGCTAAAATTATGATCATAGGTGACAAAAACACAGTTATCATAAAGAACTAACATAAATTCAGCAAAAAAATTATTAGAAGGCACGCTTTGTCTTTTATTTTGATTGTGATCACCTATTACAGTTAGCCTTTAAGCCCGATGAAGTGAAAATCATATCAAAAGCTGAGACAGTGGAATTTTATCGCAACGTAGAATTCAAACTGCTGTTATTTTCTTGAATGAAATCTTGATATTAGCATTCTACTTGCGTGTCAAAGTGTTAATAGGTATATAGAAAACTCACACTTTGTGCAAAACACGAAATAATAGCAAGAACCATGATCGACGGTGACAGAGTTGATCACCGTTTTAAGAGTTAAATCAGTATCATACATTTTGTGCTACTCCAGTTGCATGGCGTGAGCACTGCAATTACAAACCTTCAATTTCATTTTGTGCTATATTTTATTTACTAAATGAATCCAGTAGATTCTGTAAAAAATGATTGTTCCCTCCCCAAAAGTCCAATGCTGATGTAACAATGTACACTTTTGCTTCATTATTCTTTATGTATAGGGTGTGTGAAAAAAAAAAGGTCCAAAACCGGAGCGCTAAAAAAATATGTTATCATTAACGTAGTTTAACAAAACTCGGCATAATCAATGATCAACGTGTTAATTTTACACATGCAAAATTCCAATGCCCTGCAATTCTAAATTAGTGACCATTTTATTAAGAGTGCTAAAAAATGCCCATATCATACATAGACTTCAGAATCGCTTCATATTTACATGACAAACGTCGTTATATACAATTGGAACAGAAGTAATGTTATATAGGTCTCCAAAAAAATAATTATTCAGAGAAAAAAACACCCAACCTAATAAAACAACAGTATACAGTGGTGAGAGCATAAGCACCAGTGAAGAGTTATAATGTCTCTTCTCATGATATCAGTTTCAAATTACAATACGTAATATGGTTGGAGGCACAGATATAAAATATGATTTAAAACTATGATCACTCCTTATAAATCACACAGATACATATATATGCAATAGTTCTTATATACACTTGGTGGATTCACTGAAAGACATGTGCATTTCCTGATTTGAGGTGTCATAACAAGAAAAGGACAATATATACAGATGTGAACTTTTTATAAAGTAAATCAAATTGCAAAAACACTTTGTAGTCAAATTTGTATGTAAAAAAATTTATCAACATGGCTTCAGTAAAACTTTGCACGAATGCCCTCTTCAGAATCATGCCGAGAAGTCTATGATATGGGCTTTTTCGTGCGCCTAGAGCCGCCCCAGTGGATTAGGCGCATTAAAAACAAACTACATTATTATTATTATTGTTATTATTATTACTATTATTAGTATTATTGTTATTATTATTATTATTATTATTATTATTATTGTTTTTATTGCTCTCGATAAAATGATCATATCTCACTTGTCTATGATTTAGTGCATCAAAACAGAAAATTAAAATGTTCATCATTAATTATAATAATAATAATAATAATAATAATAACTTTTGTCAAACTATGTCAATTATAATACAGCTTTTGAGCCCTCTGGTTTTGGGCCTTTTTTTTGTCACGCAACTTATATTTTAGGACGAGGCTGATACTTCTTGAATAATTACAACTAAATAGAAAGTCACTTGTTAACTCTTTTGAAGTAAAAGGTATTTTTTTAGTGTGAAAAAACATGAGGACGGATGTTGGCATGCTAAAAAAGTTTCAATTTCAGAGACTCCCAGCTTTTTCTTATGAATTTATTTCCAAATTTTTCCAGAAAATCTCCATTGCCGACCGGCTGAATGGAATGTTAATTGAAAATGAAAGTCTGTCACACAGGCCAAATGCAGGAGACGGTAAGAAGTTGTTGATTTTCTGGTTATTTTTTTCAAATTATTTGTTGTTTGTTTTATTGTGTAACGTAGTGCATTTCAGTAAAGAATGGTTGTGAAATGTTTATGGGGTATGATGTCAAAAGAATAGAATCTCTATGCAAGGTCATGGTGATCTGAAATAAATGCCACCTTATGATTCCACTGCTGAGGCTTCATAAAAGATATTATTTCCAGATTTTCAGTTTTTGAAAACAAAGACATCGGTATATGTTCATTTGCCTAACAAGTTAATGGCAGGTTGGAAAATCAATTTAGCCT
Source organism: Melibe viridis (assembly GCA_039654465.1). Taxonomy (NCBI): domain Eukaryota; kingdom Metazoa; phylum Mollusca; class Gastropoda; order Nudibranchia; family Dendronotidae; genus Melibe; species Melibe viridis. The sequence continues at coordinate 9,578 of JBCIKM010355978.1, forward strand.
TTGTTTATATATATGCAATAGTTCTTTTCTTCTTCTTCTTCTTCTCCTTCTCCTTCTTCTTCTGCATATGTGTGTGTGAGTATGTATGTGTGAATGTATATATGTACGTGATTGTGTGTCTATGTAGACAGAATAGATCTACTTGACCTGCACAGGGAAACATAGATGTCTTGACAGTTTACATTGCTAAGGTGCAGAAGGTGGATTGATTGAGGGAGAGAAGATTTTCATGTCTGTGTAATACAGTCTGACTCAGTGAAACTGAGTTTTTCCAGTACTGTATGCATGTGATTTACGTATAAGGAGTGATCATAGTTTTTAATCATTTTTTAGGTCTGTGCCTCCAGCCATATTAATTTGAAACTGATATCATGAGAAGGAGACATAATGACTCTTCACTGGTGCTTATGTTCTCGCCTCTGTATACTGTTGTTTTATTAGGTTGGGTTTTTTTTCAGAATTTTTTTTTTTTTTTTGAGACCTACCTGGCTTTTGCAGTTGTAAAGTCAAGAGAAAGGAATCCTTTGCCTTTCATATAATTTCCTTTTAATACCAGCACTTTTTCGAGAATGCTTCCTCTATTTTGATGAAAGGTGTGATGGTTTAAGTCGAGGTTTAAAGGAAAATAAGTTAATTACTCAACTCACACATTTTTTTTACTACTCTTTCCATGCTATCTAGCTGGAGCTAAAATAAAAAAGTCATAAAGGAATGTTTTGTCACGTTTTTTTTTTTTTTTTTGATCTTTCTTTAAAATTGATCAGTTTTTGTTGCTATTTTTTTTTTCTAACATTACAGCTGCATTGGATGAAATGGATTCTCAGCCCTCCCCAGATACGTGGGGACAAGATTCAACTGCACCCAGGTTTGGCCCCGAGATTGACCGAGTCATTGTGGACGATTCATGCGACGAAGATGACACCTTTTTTGGGCAGCAAACCCCTCGCTCCGGCATCACAGCCCTGAAAAAGGACGAAGGGGAGAGAACTTTCATGTCAAGAGTTGCTTCAGAACGGGAAAGAATAGCTAAAATTAGGAAAGCAAGACATGCAGCTGAACTCATTCAAAAGCATTGGAGGAAATTTAAAACAAAGCAGTGATGAATGTTACAAAGGAATTGTTGAATAGCTTTTAAACTTTGATGTCTATTTTCAATCTTTGAAGATCTGTGGGGAAAAAAATCACTCAAGTTTTATTTATTTATTTTATTTATTGTTCAACTTCCCTTTAAGAGTTGCTCAACATCTATCTGTGATTTAAAACTTTTTTACATCTGAGAGCAATCTGAAGGATGCCTTATCTCAGCGAGGGATAGCATATCAGTTCTCCAAGTCTTTCAGCCTCACCGCAGCATTATTCCTGTTCTGTGTGTACCTAGAATACGTTATGGAAGGACAGACAGGCAGCAGCAGAGAGATGTAATTATATATATATATATATATATTATCTCTTTTATTTTTTCCTTAGTATCAAGCTTTTCGGTAAAGATTCCTTCCTGTTTTGGGTTCTTGGGGGAGGGGGATGATGTTTTTTTGTTTGTTTGTTTTTTTTCGGGG
>JBCIKM010356089.1:0-11133 GCA_039654465.1 Melibe viridis
GTTGTTGTTGTTGTTGTTCTTCTTCTTCTTCTTCTTCTTCTTCTTCTTCTTCTTCTTCTTCTTCTTCTTCTTCTTCTGTGTGATTTTTTTTGTTCTTTCTTTTTTGGTTTCTCTTGACATCATGTTCAGGTACATAAATGTTCGTGTGGAGTGGTGGACGTAGGCCATTCTTGTTGGCATCCAGCCTGACCTGACAGCATGTTACTCCCTTCTTGGGAGACCCTTCCACGAAAACAGTGATGTCTTGGTCAGTGTTGAAAGAATCGTTGGCAGTCTCATACCCCGTCCCCACCCTTTTTGTGTGGTGGCTTGTGATCGTTTTTACTCCTCTTTTTTTTTTTTTTCACTGTGGATTTATAAACAGTTTACGACCTGTTCTGAAAAATGTTTGCTAAAGTTAAATCATGTCACAGAAATTTGGCTCTGAGAGGATTGCGGTACATGTGCAAACATGCCTTCTCGTCCATGAAGATATAAAACTGCTTTAATCTGTATTGTGATTTTGCCAATCATATTTGTTTCTGCAGAGAAGCTGTCTCCCTGGCCCGCATCCGACTATCTTCCTTGGACCCTTTACTGGAGGACCTGTACACAGAGTGGGGTCAGAGCCTCATGAAGGACGGGCAGTTTGAGCAGGCAGCCAAATGGTCAGTCGGTGTCACCCCGAGCCGTGGCTACTCTCTCTGTAACTCTCTTTGGACATGAATGCAATCCAGTCTATAAACACTAAGGCGATCTACTTTCATGGACATTTTAAAATATTTGCAAAACAGTTAACAGTTTACTTTTGACAATTTTACAAGAGATAGTCCCCTCTCTGGACTCAGCAGAAAGACATTAGGTGTGGCTTTTTGCTCAGTCTTGTTTCAAGTACAAAGAAGAAATTGGTCTTTTCTTTTTCACATTATATATATAAGAAAAAGAGAAAAAAAACACAATTAGAGGATCTTATTGCTTTCATGGACTTTGATATAGTGACATATGAAGTCTCTCAAGTATCTCATACCTGTTACTATTACTTTTCCAACCCACTTTTTAAAGTAATTGCTATTTATTATAAGGCGCCCTGATTTAATTTCTTGCCTTTAAATCTGTTCATCGTTATTATGAAGAAAAACAGGCGGAGCATTTTTTTCTGATGTTATGTATGCTACCTAAATAAAGTTCAATCATCTGTTTCCTTATCAAAATGCAATCTTCTGCATCAGTTCTTATGATTATTAGATGGTGGTAGGCCTGTATATGCTGCATGTGTCCTCACTGTTACTGTTTGGTACGTGTTGATCTTCCTTCGAGGATATCATGGCATCTCTAAAGCTCTCAGAGTATGATGATCATGACTCTTATATAAATGATGCTATCCTTATTTTTCATGAAGCTACCTGGCCATGAGGCAGATCCAGGAAGCCAGTAAAGTGCTGGCACGGCGCAACGACACCTCCTCCCTGCGCACCGCCTGTCAGCTCAGCCTGATTGCCAAGGAGGAAGAGCTGGGCCTGATGTACGCCTTCCAGGTTTTCACCCAATACCTCACGGCAGGGGAATGGAAGGAGGCCTACAGCTTTGTCCAAGCTCACCAGAGCTTGAAGGTAAAGACAAGAAGAAAAAAAGAAAAAATGAAGTTTAAGTGACAACTCATTGTTATAATGCCAACCCACCACGTGACCAGAGGGAATTGTGTTATGATGGAGAGGATTTAATTGTTATAGAGCATCTTTTCTGTAGTTGAGAGGAGAGCAAATGATTTGTAAAAAAGTGTGGCAGTATAAAGAGATTTTACTGTGCAACTCCAAATTTTGTAAGAGTTTTCAATAGAGTAATATAAGATACTGAGGTCATCTCATTTCAGTTTTCCTTAAATTTGTAGGTATGTGCGAATAAAAACCAAAGTACATTCTTTCACAAATTTTACAAGCTTGTGAGGAACAAAATTCAGAAGGCTAGCAGTGGAATTTTTTAAATGCATGAACTTCAAAATATTCAAAGCAAAGTAAACTCTTCTCATGTATCTAAATAAAATTGTTGCTAACAAGCATTGCTTATTACGGTAGTCTATTATATTGAAATGCTGCTATTTTTTTTTCCCCTCTTTTGCTCAAAACTTTTTCCACACATTTTATTCTGTAGGCCTTTCTCCCTCTCCTGAGCACACATGAACTCCTGACAGAACAGCTGAACGGCCTTTGCCCTGGTGTGGCCTTGACACAGAAACCGCTTGACCTAAACAGCTTTGGCCAGTGGGGAAAATCTGACGAGTCAAAGAAGCCTGTCAATTTGCCTGGTAATTTTATTTTCAATGCATTTTCTGTGATTCAAAAATGACAGAAGTGAATTGTCATGGATTTACATAGTGGATTTAGAAATCTAAAAAATCTCACCAAAAGGAAAGCTTGCCATATGAATGCTCCTTTTATGTATTGAGAAATTTGCCAAGGGATCAATGACAGACCAGCTGATCCATTTACTAAACTTGTCTCGAAGTAATTTTTACTTTAAAGATAATATGAGGATTTCCTTTAATCCATGCCCCTCTGCCAAGTTATAATGACTGGATTGCAGCTAGAGTTGTCAAGTAAGGCACTCCGCCATTCTCCACCCCCTGCATTTGGGTTTAAAATGAGAACTGCAGTCCTCAACTGTGGCCCGTGCCTGGATTGCTCGTGTTATCTTTTAGACAGGCTGGAAAGATTAACTTTCCCGTGAGCTCCCTCCCCTCAGACTACTTCCAACCTTCCTGGGTTTTTTTTCTTTCTTTCTTAGGCTTTGACGCATCTCGGCTCTATCTATATACTATTTTTCTTATTGCCATGAGATCAAGTCAGAGAAGATTACTTTTAACTTGACCTTGCTTTCTCTCCGTCCGTGACTCCCCAGACTTCCTGATCAACAGGTCCGACACGGACCCAGCCATTCCCTGGGAGCCACTGAGGGTGGGCCAGCATACCTTCCCCCACTACCTCCTGCGCCACTGGCACTATTGTCTGGGCATGAGCCTTGTCTCTGCCGACCTCAGAGCCACCTACAATGCCCTCGCTCACTTGTTGGAGTTACAGAAATCCTTTGTGGACATTCCCCAGGTACTGAATTGTTATTGCTAACTCAATTCCATGATGCACTCAACATTTCTTCTCTCAAACTATGATAAGTGAATATTTATGTTCTTTTACCCTCTTAAGGTCTTTAACAATTAGATGTTGAAGATTCCATTTCATTGTCATCCTTTTTCTATCCTATTTGACTCTCATTTATACCTTTCTCTCATACATAATGTAGCACTGACACAAATCAGTGTTATTGCAGGGTGGTTTTTTGTTTTTTTTTGCTATTATGCTCCATAGAAAACTGGAATAACTGAAAATCCAGCATAGATAGAAACTCCAGTTTTCTGCCAAGGCGATGATGTCTTTGGTCAGAGTGTCATGGATTTGATGCGCTGTTACCCCACATGTTATTGTGACTCTAGTCTTACGACATTTTAACCTCAAATTTGCACTTCTGTTATAATGACTCTCACTTACTTACTACCATTTACACTGGATTGCATGTGGGACAGATAAAATAAACATTATTTATGAAGTTCAAAGTCAATGAATATAAGCAAATTTTGCAAAAAATATACCAACTATGAACTGCAGAAGAACAAAAAGACTGATGGTGATTGGAATGCACTATCTTTATCATCCTCATAGGCTAGTCTTGCATTGTTTACGAGATTCTCAAACATTTTTTTACTTTGTCTGCTTGTCAATTTGGTCACCAGAGTGTGGTGGTGATCAGCACGCGGCTGACCCTGTGCTTCATCTCGCTGCTGCTGTGCGACACCTCGGCTGCCATCGGGCACTTGCTGCAGGCTGTGGCCTTCCTGCACCAGAACCAGCAGCGGGGGAAACTCCTGTGCCACTTCTGCCGGCTGGTGCTGCCTCAAGGTCAGGGCTGGCTGCTGCCACAGAGATGATGATCATAATAATTAATTTATACCGCGTAATATATCCACTGGTGTGCTCAAATGTGCCAGACAAAACAACAACAAAAAGACAAAAACAGTAAATAACATGGAATATGGATAAGTAAAAATCATAGTTACAAGAAGAAATATGACGATGGTTTTCTTTCAAGATAAAGAAATTCAATCAGGTAGTGATATCACTCAAAATCCTTCTTTTTTTTTTTTTACTTTATTCTTCCTTTGTAGAGAAAAAGCTTATGGCATTCAGATTTCACTATACTATAAGAGCTCTCAAACTCCTATCCTTTGATGCATGTTTCAAAAACATAGAATGCAGTGTTCTGGAAAATTAAATATTACGACATGAATGTTTTATACCTGTAACCTATATGGTATCCCTATATGGTCAGTGTGAACACTTTTTTTTAAGGGCCCTTGTATCAGTTCATGTGTTATCCTTGTGAATTACTTTCAGCAACTATGAACTGCTGCACCAGAAATATTGTTGCCTATATTGAAAAGTCTATTCCACTCCCCCACTTCCCCACTCCCCACCCAACAACCTGTGCCACAGGTCCCAAGTACCTGCTGAAGCTGCAGCAAGAGTTCAACGCCTCCCGGTTGGTCATCAACATGGAGAGTCATGGGGGAGATCTGGAGCAGGCCGGGGGTGAAGCTTACAGCACCATCAAGAAGTATCTCTCTGACATCAAGGAGGACAAGGGCATCTCTTCATCAGGCCCGCGTTGCCGTGAAATGGATTGTCTCCGTGCGTTTTACTATTTAGCCATCCTGGATCATTTGAGTGATCAGTACTCCAGGATGGGTGAGCACGGAGAGGATGATGGGATGCCGCATAAAGGTTCCATTTCCTTTTGTGGTGACAAAGAACTCGGCTTTCAGCCAAACCAATTAAATGGAAACGAGTCCATCGAAGACTCCTCCATTCCATCATTGGCTGCATTGTCCTTCAGCAACAACAATGTTAACACTGAATGTTTTTCTTCTCCTGTTGATCCATTGTTTGATTTTAATATAGACTCTTCAAACATCATTTCAACCTCAAACACCCATTCCAGTTCATTATCTCCATCCAGTACTTCTCTATATCCTGCCCCACTTAATAATAGCGAGCACAGCGACAAGGGGAAGGATGACAAAGACTCACCTGTCACTTGTAAAGATTCATCAAGTTCACTTGTTAACTCCTCCCAAAAACCATTGCCTCCTTCAACTTCTTCATGTGTTCAGTCACTCTCTCACACAAAGGAGAAATCAAGTCCTTATCACAAATTTAAACTCAATCAAAAGAATTTGCTTCACATTTCTAAAGGAGTATTGTGGGACATTCAAGCAAAGCGTGAAGCTTTGACAGAAACTCTAGGATACATTCATCATGCCATTTCTCAGCATTTACTTACAAACAGGTCAGACCTATCAGACTCAAAGGCTAACACAGGGGAGCAGACAGAGAACAACTCACTCCCAGCATCTCTCCAATCAGCAAATGACATCTCTGCAAAGTCAGAAGAAGATGGGGGATGTCATTCATCTCGCTTGTCATTACCAACTCCATCCGCACCCACCTCCTCATCCTCTACTTCCAACCAACAACCCCCATCATCTCCCTCGTCAAACTCATGTCTGACACAACCTGCGCTCCCAGACAGTCATAAAACCCCAACAGTTCCCCGCCCAAATTCGCAAGAGGTCAGTATTAGTACCATACCAGACCGAGGCTCCAGAGTGACAATTTCCAGAAGTCTTTCCGAGACTGTGACGTGTCCGAGGAAGGTTAGTGACAGCCAAAGCTTGCCCCAGGATGTCTTGGAAGTGAGGCAAACAGTGGAGCGAGAGCTGCTGGGAATCATTCCAAATGCCCCCACTCACTGCCCACGAAGAAACAGAAAGGTAGGAATGAAAAATGTTCTTAAATTCATAACTTGACCTTCCTTTGTGTTACTCTTATAGTATAGTAGTGCTTGTCATCCTTTTGCTGCAAGTGCAAACTTTTGCCTGCTTTTAAAGTTTTCATATCGCGCACATGAGTGTCTTTAAAGTATTGCTTAAGTTGGTAAGCATCAAGCTAAATAAATGACAAAATTATTTTTTAAACCATACATGAACCTCAAAGGAGTTACTGCTCACTGCTCAGCCCATTTTAAGTAGAGGCCTTGAATTTGTGCTCTCTGTAGTTTTCTTTGTGAAACACATGCGAACATACACATCTCACTATGAGATGCCATCACACACTACGTTGAACAGGGTCGCCATTGCCTCTGTTTAGCCAAACATCTAGGAACTGCTATTAGAGTGGCAGAAATTGTAGATGCGAGAAATTTATTTCTGACAGGAAAGACACGAATGATTCTATATGAGCAGTTATCCAGTCAAGCCTCCATCCGTGTTGCTTTATTGTGTTTATCATCAACAGTGGGGCAAAAATGAACAGTTACCCATCTCTGAGAAGAATAAATAGAATGGGATAGAATATATATAGAATATATATATACACTTTGAGACGTTAGATTAATTTAGCCTTTTTGGTTATTGATTTCCCCAAATTCCTTTCAGTCTTTAGGTAGAATCTTTACCTCTATGGCTTCATTATAACATAAATGCTCCAAACCTACTTTAATGGATAACACTGGTAATATAAAAGGTACTATAAATAATGTGCCAAAAAAAACTTATCATTTGTATCATTGGCTGACTTTAATGGATAACACTGGTAATATAAAAGGTACTATAAATAATGTGGCAAAAAAGAGTTAACAATTATATCATTGGCTTTTTTACAGTTCTGTTTTTAACAGATGCCCACTCTTTCAAAGAAAACTGGTATTTTTATGAAACCTTATTATTGACACAGGATTTTCATATTTTTAACCATCCAGGTGTTTTGGAGAGACAGCGAAGTGGAGGGTCCAGACTGGGTGAGACATTCGTTTCCGCAGCGGCAGAACCCAGACGGGACCCCAATTCCCTTAGAGTGGGACGACCTGCCTGTGGACTTAAAGTACCACCAGCCCTATGTCAGCCAAGCCCTGCTGAGGCAGGAACAAGAGAGCATTGCGGCTGAACTGAAACAAGTGCCTGATGTGACAGAGGTATTTTGTGTCTTATGATGTATAGCACAATCATTATCTATTATCAGAATAATTCCCTGTCAGCACAGTGAACATTGACGTGGCATAGGCGTGTAATGTGTAGCACAGGGCAATTCCATTATAGTCCATTCCTCAAAAAAAAAAAAAAGGGTTTTTTCTAAATAACTTTTTTGTTACTGAATAAGATCATTTTCCAATTTTGCATTGTCCATGATACAAACGTTTCTTAATTGAATATAAATTTTCAATCAGATCTGTTGTGTCTAAATAGGTGCTTTGCATACTAAGAACATTGGCTTTTCTTAACTTTCCTCAAATGTCATTTTAAAATAATATCAGTAGAACTCAACTAACATCACAATTTTGTGTGTGCATCTATATATATCGGGTGCGTGAAAAAAAAAAGGCCCAAAACCAGAGCGCTTAAAAATTATGCTAGAATTAATGTAGTTTAACAAATTTCAGCATGATCAATGATGGATGAGTGAGATATGACTGTTTTATTAAGACTACCCAAAAATGCTTGTTTCATAGACTTCAGAATTGCTTCATGTTTACATTATCAACGTTGTAATACACTCCTGGTTGATTCAGATCAGTTGTACTGAACATTATGGCACCAAAATGAACTCATCATTAACTGAAAGACATGACATTTGGATCTAGACTTGTGTTAAAGTTGCAAAAAAGTACAATAGATACAGATTTGAAATTTTCATGCAGTCAGTAAAATTCCAAAAACAATTTGTGCACAAATTTTCATATGAAACTCACAACCTGGCTTCAGTAAAGCTTTGCGCTTGATGCCCTCTTCAGAGTCTTGCGGCGAGGTCTATGATATGGGCTTTTTCGGGTAGTCTTAATAAAACAGTCATATCTAACATATCTATCACTGCAGTATATTGAAACTTTGCTCAGGCAAAATTAAGTTGTTAATCATAGCTTATGCTGATTTTTCTTAAAATACATCAATTATAACACAATTTTTTGAGTGCTCTGATTTTGGGCCTTTTTTTTTCACACACCCGATATAATTCAGGATGCAATACAACAATACAAACCTGCTGTTTGAATAGGTTAAATGAAATTTTTGGAGCATATACAGAAACTCATGGAGTGTGTTTGAATCGAGTTTTGTATAAAATAGACAAATTTTAAAAGCTAAAATTAGATAAAAATCCTATTTTGATTTACTGCCAAGAAATGTTATATTCTGCAGGGCGTAGAAAAATGTCTTTCTGGATCGAGGCCAGTTTTTTAACTATACCAATACCATTATTTTTATCTTTATGTAAAGATGTGGTAAATTTCATGATAAACTTCAAAGTAAATCATTACTGTAAAAATTCACCGAAACCACCGACAATATTTCAAAAATTTTTAAGATACAAGAAACCTATAGCGCTGCTCAACTCCAAACTATGCTTTGATTTCTCCTTGTGTCTCAAATCCACTCAATCACTTTCCGGCTGCGCTGTCTATATTAATGTGGCATAAGTGTGTAATTTGTAGCACAGTGTCCATTGTAAGGGAACCTCCTGACTGCACAGTGGAAGTTGATGTGAAATGTGTTTGGTGTGTTCTTGCTGTGTATCAGTCTAAGTTTTGGAGATTTTTAGAGACTGGGATGAATACCTACTGAATCTATTGTAGAGTATTTCTATTGGCATAATTAAACTAAGAAAAAGCCCATATCATAGACCTCGCCGCAAGACTCTGAAGAGGGCATCAAGCGCAAAGCTTTACTGAAGCCAGGTTGTGAGTTTCATATGAAAATTTGTGCACAAATTGTTTTTGGAATTTTACTGACTGCATGAAAATTTCAAATCTGTATCTATTGTACTTTTTTGCAACTTTAACACAAGTGGCATAAGTGTGTAATTTGTAGCACAGTGTCCATTGTAAGGGAACCTCCTGACTGCACAGTGGAAGTTGATGTGAAATGTGTTTGGTGTGTTCTTGCTGTGTATCAGTCTAAGTTTTGGAGATTTTTAGAGACTGGGATGAATACCTACTGAATCTATTGTAGAGTATTTCTATTGGCATAATTAAACTAAGATTATGATCTGCCTAAGAACACAAGCTACACCATTGAAATTAAGCACCCACAATGGTACTTCTCCACAGAATACCCTGTTCACCAAAGCTCTTCCATATTTCTTTGACTTTGGGCCAAAAAGAGTCCTTGAATACCAATAGTTAAACTACAAATGTGTTTCAAACAAGCGCTCCTTCTGATTTTCAATGTCCAGATGGCTTCATCAACTCTTACTCTTATTTTGTTTCCAGGTCCCTTTCCCCAGCATTCAGAGATGCACTAAGAGCCTGTTGGATGCCTGTGTTGTCTCAGAGGATCTGAGCCAGCAGGAGAAGGAAGGCTACCTGAAGGAGCTCAAAGACTGGAGTGCCCTCTTTGCTGTCACGTCCTATGGCAAGGACCAAGTGGACAAGACATTCTCCTCGGCCATGCAGCTTCAGATGCAGCAACAGTAGGACTCAGACCCTCGGCAAGGATTATTTAAATGTACTGTTGGAAGTTCTAAGGCAAAGGAGAGTTGGAAAGAAGGATACGTTCATAGATCATTGCTCTCATAATTACCACTGTTCTTTATATATGCGTTTACTGTGATTATGATTGTGCCTCTGTCAAATTTCATTCATCAGAAGCAACCAAATTTTTCTTTAGAATAATTTCTTATCTCTAAGCCTCAATTAAATTTCTGTCAAAAGTATTGATACAGTATTAATTTTTATTTTCAAGATTTCATGATTTAATCTTTTTTCATGCCTATGAGTGTAAAAATAAGGGAAGAAAAATTCAGTGAATATTCCACAAAAGTTACAAGCATTAAAATGAGTTCGAAGCACTTAAGTGATGAACATGTTTTTCTTCTTTTTTTTTACCTCCTCCAAAATCTCGAAACTCCACTTTGTATTTTTTGTTTTAATTTTTTCTTTGTCTAACATGAGCTTGATATCTCTTACTTTGTCCAAAAAGAAGGTAGCAAATTTTTTAAGTAGTTCTGACCTATCACAAATGTTTGGTAAAGTGATACATTCATCCCGTCCGAGTAATTCATCACAAATGCCAAAAAGTTGTTTTCCAGTTTTAGAATTGCTAAATTTTAATACATAATAATCAACTTTAGTTTTATTAACAATAGACTTCCAATGAATTCAAGCCTTGTAGATATTTCTTCCTGAGCTTTGAGTCCAGTCTTCTAAAATATTTTTTCAGCTTTACAACACTCAATTTTGTAGGTTTTCTCTTCAGCGGAGTACCATGGATGTTACAGGAAGACATTATTACTTCCAAGAACGAGGATAATGGAAGGATGATCTGAAAGGGGGAGACTGGGGACTGTTGTAGTTGTAGAGATTTTGTCACGAAATTCATTTTGCACAATTACGCAGTCTAGGATATGATGATTGGCATTGTGAGTGTGCTTGTTTGTGTGGGAAAAAGTTGATTCATCTGATTTTGGAAAATAATTTCCTGAAGCTTTTCCATTGATAATATGTTTTCAAAATCAAAGAAATGAAAGCTGAAATTTCCAAAGTTACTGCTTGACCAGATTGTGAAGAGAATGATAGCAAGCCGCTGCTGATTTCTTTGCGCAAGACTGGCAAAGATGGTTTGTTTTTGCTGTCTGTCGATGGACAATTTATACAAACTAGGTTGTGCTTAACTACTCTGGGAAGTTAAAATTTTAGGCGCACAGACCCAGTTATCTTTATTGAATGAATAGCTCATAAGTGATTACGGTGCAAGGTCATCTTGTACTTGCAACCACTCCCTCCCACCCCCAGGAGCATAAGCGTAGGGAAACAACTTAAATGTGTAGTTGGGAAGGACCATTCAATTGCCATAATAGTTGATTCATGACCAGTTTGTTTTAGCCATGCTTCAATAAGAAATAATATGTCCATATAGTTCTCAAGCTCTCTTCTCTTACGTTGTCCATATAGTTCTCAAGCTCTCTTCTCTTACGTTCGGGTGGTTGGGAGTCCCTGGTGGGCTCTTCTACTTCTGTTTCTTTTCTTTTACACTGAAGCTATCGTCTTACTTTTTCCCCT